>JAUUDY010290326.1:0-11987 GCA_032361765.1 Panulirus inflatus
ATTTGTGAAGAAAATGTTAATTCCATTTTCATCACATCACAAATCACTTATCACAAGGCTAAGTCAGCACAGCTCTGTGAAAACTAGTTAGGAATAATCATACTGTTAGCATGTCAGTTCTTTCTTGTGGGTTAGTTGTAGTTTAAAGTTACCAAAAAGCTATTAACTAAGTTAGTTACTCCACTGAATTAATGCTAAACAAATACTGTATAAAGGAACAAAAAGTCAAGAACACATGCAATACTGCAATACTGGGCAGAAATGTCTTATTCAAACAAAACAGCATTCAATCTGTTTTCCTAAGCAAAGACTGACTGTGTGAGAAAAATAACCATACTCAAGTGAAGATAAAGTTTACAT
Source organism: Panulirus inflatus (assembly GCA_032361765.1). NCBI lineage: Eukaryota > Metazoa > Arthropoda > Malacostraca > Decapoda > Palinuridae > Panulirus > Panulirus inflatus. The sequence goes on from JAUUDY010290326.1 coordinate 361, forward strand.
ATCATCATATAATAACCTTGTTATACAGTTGGAATTCCATGTTCATTTTTGTAATGTTTTTGGCACAAACAATTTACATAATTAACCAAACTGACTCTAGTGTGAAAAAATCCAAAAATTTCTAGCAACAATACTTTGTTTATAAATATTATCATTTTTCTGGGGTACAGATACAATACTTCCAGTAATATGCAATGAAAACATAATTGATTAATAAAGCATATTTGTTTAAAAATCTCTACTTCTCAACACAATGAAACTGGGTACGACAGATTTGAAAAATGTTACAAAATTGAAGATTAAATTTTCAGCAACAAAATTGGAAATCCTTCCTCTGTTTACATAGTACTCAGTACCAAATTGGAAATTCTTACGTTTTCATATCACTCAGTAATAGTCTGTCAAATTAATGATTTTCATCTAGCAGTTAATCATTCAACTATTACTAGTTTCTGTTAGTTCTTACAACATTTCAGATGCTCCAGATACCTTCTTTTCATTTGCAAAACTTCAAATGACAGGAAAAGAGTGCACATTTTACCTCACCAATCCTTATTCAATTTATGCTATGTGATAAGCCTTATATGTAAATCCATAAAGGACACTTACTATGAAACAACTTCACATTAAGAGTTCGTACATTTGAAAAATAATCTAACTGATTATTAGGAAAAAACAGGAGAGCTATCCAATATGCCCAGGATTTGATCATCAGCCTAGAATGTATATCTAGCACTTATGCCAAATACAACTACTTGTAAAAAGTATATGTCATGCCCATTATCTTACTCTTTTGTCCCGTAGATGTACATCAGAAAGCCTCACTTTGGGAAAATGTCATCACAAAATTGAAGACAGAAAGACAGGCACTCATACATTCATACATACACACAAAACATTTAAAATATATAAATAAAGAGCTAAGCAATAAATGAGTTGGAAACGATGTGATGAAATACTTCTGTAGTAGCAGAATGGAAGATGAATGAAACAGCTAAAGCTAAGCAATAAATGAGTTAGAAAAGGTACAGTGAAATACTTTTTTAACACCAGAGCTGTGAATGAGTTGAACAAACTACATAAGGAAAGAGTGAATGCAGAGGCTATAAAGAATGTAACATGGTAAAGAAAATCTGAAATGGGGCCAATAAGGGAAGAATTCCCTTCCTAAAATGCTGAAGTCAGTGATCACATACACTCCTGATTAAATGAAGCCAGACATAATAAGCACAATGAAAGACTAATTTCATTAAGGAAACTGAGCTGTTTGCAATTTCCTGAGGATATACAATAACAAGGAAAGAGGAAATTGACAAAGGGGGAAATGGACTATCCCTTTTGATGAAAGAAAGTACCAAACTCCAGGAGATAATGGTAAACAATGGAGCTTTTAGAAGATAATAAATAACGAGGGGAAAAAGAATTGAAAAGTCTGCCTCATCACCCTAATAACACAAGAAAACAGATTGGATAAGCTTATATCCATGCAGGAATACAAACACTTGGAGATTAAAGTTTGTAAAACATTTTGAAGAAAACTCTTTGCATCAGTTTGTCCCAAATCACAAAGTTCACCTGGAAAGGATATGCCATCATTGCTCAATCAAGTCTTGATGTCTTACGTAAAAACTTTCTACGTGGAGCTTATTACAAGAAAAGCAATCATAGTACATAAATTGAAATACACAGTGAAGCAAGAAGTGTCTTATGATAAGGAGCACACACTAACCACAAAAAAGCTATAAGAACTAAACACATATTTTAAGGAAAATACTGAGAAGCTGAAAACCAACTAGAGTTGTCCTCTACCAGTGGCCTGCTAAGAAGCAGCACTGGAGTTCACCAGTATGGAGACTTTTGCCATGGCTACCCCCAAGGGAGTTCCTAGACGGAAAAGGAATTAGAGATAGACAGATGAAAACTAAACACTGGGGAATGAAGTGTGGTGTAATGGATTTATGAAATCTACATTGAAAGTGTAGAAAGAAGGGTACAAACAAAGGACAAAATAAAGAAGTAATGACTTAGAACCTAAGTGTTCTGTTATATATATAAAGGAATTTGCTACAGCAGTGTTACAGTAGAGTTTTGAAGCATAATTAATCCCCGCTACTGAATGGTATAAAGTTATCATACTTTTTATGCATACCATGAAACACATCAAGTAAATGTACAGAAGCATAAACAAAAATCACACCTTTATTTCAATGCTGGCAGAAACACTCACATAAAATATGATCTACATTAGAGCTTTGAGAACCAACTAATGTTTTGTGTTTAGCCACTCCCTTGAGAGTCACTTTCAGCATAAACTTCAATTTCTTTTTCTTTCTCTGACTTTAAATCATACACCATTTTTGGTCCAATACCATACTTTTCCCTGAGTTTCATAATACTCTGCAATCTATTTTTTCAGTAATTCTACTTTCTGCTGGGTAGACAGCACTTTCCTTTTTCTCTAAACTGTTCCAGTTGATTTTTCAACACTTTTTTTCGGAAAAAGACATCTTTGAGAAGTGGGTACCACCAATGTCAACACTTTCCCCAGAATTTGTCAGTGTTAGTACTTACTGGCCTCTAAACACTTTCTGATGCTATCCTCCTTACAATTACAAGTACCCAAACGAAGTGTTGAATTACGCTTAAGCCATCATGACTTGACAAATGAATTGAAGTGTATGCAAAAAGTGGCTATGACACATAAAGACTGACCAAACAAAGCAGTGTCTATCAATTAACTAGTCAGGTAAACTGGGGCACATGGGCTACTTAGCACTGTTGCTTGGAGTGGGGATCATGAAAATACAGTATGCCACCTTCGGATGGTGAACAAATTTATGTATATTGGAACATGGATGGGAGCCAAAGTTTTTCTGTAAGATGGGTGTCTTTGTTACCAAGAATTCCAGTAAAATAATTTCCAACTGTATAAACAAGTAAGGGGTGCAAAGACACACTGTAAAAGTGATATAGCAGACACACAGACCAGGCTTCAGGTGAAAGGTAAAAGAGGGGCTTGAATTATTACATTAAGGTAAAATGGGGAAAGAATAAGTACAAAAGAAATATCACATTTGTCAAGCAAAAGACTGATTAATTATTCAACAACTTTAAGGACACAAATCAATATAAAGAACCAAAAATATATATGAAATAACTCGCATACAAAAATAATTTCACACTGCTTTATGTGATGTATGACGTAAATATGCAGGCTTCATTCGATGTGTTACATAAGTAAACTAGACTATGTGTGTGTTAGATTCAATGGTGATGAGCATATTCACTCCCTAAGATTCAGAACTTCCAATACCACAGAACTGGGTGAGAGAAAGATACCTAGAAAAATGCTGACACAAATCCCTACAGTATGAAGAAAGTAAAAGAACAGTACCTGTTTATGTCTCATGAATCAGATGTCACTTCACCATTGGTACTTAGGTAGTGTGTTGAGGCCCTACACAAACTATGGGGGATGTTGTTTAAAGACCAGAGTCACCAACTGTTAAGCAAACTTCTTTTGCTTCACCTACTATGACAGGAAAAGCATTTGTGTATGCATTAAAAGGCACAATTAATTGCCTCTCCCTCCTAAGCAAGAAAAAAATTAAGAAAAGGTTTAGGACATCTTGACAGAAAACCACATAGTAAAAGATAACATGGATTCGGAAAAAAGAAATTGTACATGATGAAGTACCTAAACTATGAGAGAATAAGTGAAATCTGAGGAAAAAAATGACTGGGTTGACTTTATATTCATGGACTGCCAGTAGACCTTTGATACTGACCCCCATGGATGAGTGATAAGGAAAAGCTAGATTTCAAAGCTGGTATCAGAAAAGGGTTCCATGGATGAAATGATACTCTAAAAAAGCAAAGAAAACAGGGAAGTCTTTATGGGCTATGCTAAGAATATAAATAATTTCAAACAGCAAAACACCAGAGTCCTTACAAGGTTCTTTGTATTATGGAACACATCAGTAACTAACAGATTAATGTGGTAAAAGTTGAAAGACACAGATGGTTCAAAAGAAAAAAAACTGTACATTTTTCATTAACTAAAAGATGCAAATAATGGAGCTACTTTCAACTACTCTAACTGGTAAATCATTATACATATAAACAATCCTGTTGAAGAGAATTACTTTGCTTCATTTGAAGTAAATGTCTACCATCATGTCTGTATTCATTACGAGAGAAATCAGATGAATTTATCCTTGAGGAACTTGTCAGACAGAAACAATCAAAGCCTTTGATAATCTTTAATACCTGTATTAGATCATCTCTTAGTCTTCTCCTTTCTAAGCTAAATATATTTAAGTAATTCTGTCGACTCTCACAGCATTTGTTTTTTTGGTCCAAGTGTCATCTTAAAAGTCATTTTTCAAGAAGGGTGACCAGAACTGAACATAAAATCTAAGGTTGGGATGCCTTGGAATCCAAGAATTTTGTTCACTCCTTTAACTACTTCTTGGAGGTACGTTTCATTCGAGTCTTTAAGACCTGGGATTACTGAAACCAAGTCTTTTTGCTCATTTACATTTTGTACCTCATCAAAACTCATACTGAAGCTTGCCTACTCATCTTTACTGCTGTGTAAAATTTTGCACTAAATAATATCAAAATTCATTTGCTCCATCTAAGCCTAATCCATCAATTTGTCTAGGTCAGCTTGAAGCTAAAGATGCCAATTTCTTCTGTAGATTTATTTCTCATTTTGGCATCGTCTGTGAACTTTACTGTCCTTCAATCCAGACAATTATCAATTGGGTCCAAATATTGTTCCCTGTGGCAAAACACTTCTCGCATGTAGCCATTCTAAGGCCTGACTATCAATCGCTATTCTTTGTTTATGGCTTGTCAACTGATTTCGTATCTGCCAAATTACAACTCAATTATAACGTGACTTAACCTTTACTACGAAACTCTGATGTGGAACTTCATCAAATGTTTCCTGAAAATCTAAACAGATATCAACTGCTTTACTGTCATCATAAATGTTGATCATATCATGAAAGAGTCCATGCAGATTTTTTTTTTTTTTTGTGATTTCAAAAACAACAATTGGTGTACATTTAGGCTCAGTGTTAGGATAGTTAATATTTCTGGTGTAAATGATCTGCCTGATGAAGTTAATTCATAAACAAATACATTTCCTTATGATAACAGAATCATAATTACATATAGACTAATACTGAGTTTATTATGTTGCAGAGATCTACACAAAATGCAGCATGGATCAAAAAATTTCTCATGAAAGTTAATTCTGGCAAATCTACTGAAGATGGAAAAAGATGAAAACAGAGCCATCTGTGACTGTCATATTAATGGAAGTAAGTTACAAGTTTGAATTCACAAAAGGGAACATAATGTTGATACTATGCCAAATTATCAATAGAGAATCAATTGAATAAAATCATGATAAGCAAACTGACTTTCGGTCAGTGCTAGTATTGTCTTCAGTTAAACTGGGCAGTAAGATATTTAGGATATATAAAAGGCTTGCTCAACCTCATGCATTTACAGACTCCACTTGCATCATGTTTCACTGCTGGTGTAAAGTCATCTTCTGTGAGGTCATATCATCATTATTGGACAAAAAAGGGGTAAAATCTGGTCGAGCACCTTGTCACTCGAAGGAAGTCACTGTTACTGGATGTAACGCATCCTTGAAGCTGTAGGAGCCATAAAAGATACTGTGGGATTATATGATTAAAAGAAAAACTAAATCTAAGCTGGAGTATGCTGTTTCGTCACTTTAGAAAACAAAAAGGTTAAAGGAAGTCTAGCAACAAAACAAGGATGGTGGCAGAACTGACAAAACTGAGTTTTGTAGAGAGGACGGAAATTCATATCCTGCTAACAATGCAAGGATGATAAATGGAGAAAGAATAATTACCTTATTTTTTTACCATCAGAGGAGACTCCACATGAAAGAACAAAAAAAGTGTCAGCAGATGGAACAAATAAAACAAGCTAAGCAAAGGTGAAGCAATCAAAGATGGCATATAAAAATTCGTGTGAATATCAAAATGTGAGGTTTGGAGGTTGAGTCTTTAAGTGTTCAGCACCCTCTCCATAAGCAAAAGCAGAAAATCAGACACACAAACGCACAAGTCCACAAATATCTTTTCAAGAATATGATTACATATCAAGTGAAAATAATACACACACAATCAGAATAATGTAAGGGAAGGAATTATACTTTGTGACGAGAACAAATAAATCTTAATGATGGGGAAAAAAAATGTGAGGAAGTTTTTAAAGTGTTAAGAAGGATTCTAGTACCAGCATTCCATCAAGCACATAGTGTCAGAGTAGCTGAATCACCATCAATATCTGCCACAAATTTTACAAATAGCTAAAAAAAAGGACACATCAGCAATGATGCCCTACTTGGGAGGAGCGCTTACATAGCACTTGATTTTGAGCATGTCATCTATCGAGATATAATACTGGAATCAGAGAGGAACTAAATCCTGAGATACAGGGATATAAAGTTGAACATCTTTTAGAATATAAAGTGTTAAATGGAATTCCACAATGAAGAATAAGGTTAAAATTAAAACATGTTCTGTGGTCTATAATGAGGGAATCAGTAGATGGGTACCAATGTTAGGTAACAAAGAAGGTTAGAGACAAGAGAGATGTGTCTGAAGTGATGTCAACTCCTAAAGAAAACCAAGACACATCTTGGACATGTAGCTGGCACAACAGCCAAGTGCAAGAGAGGAGGAAATGAGTACAGTACAGTAAATAAGCAGACAAATCATGAAACTAAAAGACTCAAAAGGAAGCACTAATGAAACAAAAGAGCTAAGAGCAAATTCCTGAGGCGTACTGGCAGTGTATAGGGCATATACCTCCAATATCAACAGTATGCAATGAAGAGAGACCATGAAAAGAAATGAGTTGATATTATGGCACAGAAGGATCTTGATCCATATATAAGCTTATGGCTATGACGAACTACGTTGAAATATTCAATAAGCCACTGCATTCATTGTTGTGGAACTCAAAGAAAGGAACATTAATGCTAAAGTACTAAAGAAAAATGTTATGTCTGTTTTTATGAAAGGAGATTGGAAAACAATAAATAAGAGGCCAGCATTGCTGAGAAGTATGGTCTCTAAAATGCTGTTAAAGATTGAGAAAAAAACAGTTCAAATTTTGCTAAGGATAAACCTGCTAAATGAGAGGCAACATGGGTTCAGAGGGAGGAGGATACATATAATAAATCTTCCAAACTTCTATGAGAGAGTGGGTTCTATCCTCAAATCAAGATAAGGGTTAGTGAACTATTTGTCCTTGAATTCTAGAAGAAAAGTGACACTGTCGTGGGAGATTGGGGGAAAAAGTTCCAAGCTGGCATACCAAAAATTCCAACTCAGCTGAAAATTACCCACATGGAGGGAAATAAAGAGCACATCAGAGATGCATTATGATTTGGATCGGTAAGTAATGATATCCAAATGGGCTCCATCTTGGGGATGCTGTTATATCTGGTTTATGAAAATGATTCACCAGAGGAATTTCATTGTACTTGATATTTTGTAATGGATTCTACAATTATGAAAAATAAGGAGTGTCAAGGGTTCCATTATATCAAGTATATTATATAAAACCTAAACATGCTTCAATTTTGGTAAGATACATGGTTGATGGAGGTCAACCTGGCCATCTGCAGAGTAATGGAGATGGAACACCATGAAATGAGGCAAAGTGACAACTATAATCTTGCACGAGACAAACTAAAAGAATCTATATGTGAAAGGGAAAACACATGAGAATTGTTTAATAGGTAAATCATTCACAAGTCAGTATCAAATCTGCCTGTCAGTAAATGTTCATAAAAGTGTTCAGAGTATAAATTAGATCCAAGTTTGAGTCTGCATCACTACTTTGGTCATTCCACTTGAGAAGATGTACAGATAGGTTAAAGAAGATCCAGCAATTGGCAATCCAAGTTATACTTGATATAACAGAGATGATACAAGGAGGGTATTGCAGCCACATAAATACCCACATCAGAAAAGAGAAAGGAGAGGAAATCATGAATACAACCTTCAAGTTTCTAAGATAATTTGATATTATTCACCTTTCTAAAATTACCAGGAACAGGTCAACCAGAGGACAAAAGAAACTAAGCCTGAAATCCAAGACTGAAAAGATGTGAAAAACACTACTACAGTAACAGAGATGACGCTAAATGGAACAACCCAAATGGGAAAACAGTGAATGCTGAGAGTGTAAAGAACTTTATGTCACATGATAATGCATAAACATAAATGGTGTTCCGTGATTGTAAAAACTCTCTCCACTGTAGTGGAAAAAAATTATAATCAAACATAAAACACACCCACTCATATAAACGCTCACCAATGTAAGCGAATAACATACACACAAAGACAAAAGTAATTACACAACAACACACAAGACACATACATCCACCTTCACACAAACAAGCACACGCACACATATATCATATTCATACACAGTGGAGAAAGGTAGTCCTAAAAAAGCTAAAATGGAAAACAAATTCCAGTCAAAGATATGTAATACATGTCCAGACTAAACAATGAAACGTATCCTATTCTGCAAATAGGATTCGATTGAAAGAAATTAAATAAAATACTTTCCTAAAAACTGGAATCACCGTAGGATATGATTAACAGAACTGAAAAATACAAAACAAGGAACACAGGTTAGTCATCACTTAATAACTAATGTGATATGTCATAAATTAACAATATTATTCAACCCACATCCTATATCTTTAGCTTGTCTTTTAATTCAGCATTAGGTCCAAGAGCACCTCACCTATTATTAGTGTTGACTAATCACCTTAAGATTAGTCATTACTACTCTGATTTGGTGTTAAATGCAGGATTTACTATGCAAAAGTTCAAAAATTTCTTCTAAATAAACTAAGGACAAATGTTGCAACACGATCAAATTTCAGACAGTCAGTTAAAGTACAAATGAGACTTTCAAGTCTCAATAACACAACTACTTTGTCAAACATTTACATAATCAAAATGTGACACATTTAAGTTCATTGTGCTCTCAAGTGAATTCAATTAATTCAAGCATCTGTTACATGTTATTTGCATTATTCTAGCATATATACAATGCATTTTAACTGGTTAAGTCTATTTGATTGAAACACTAGATTTTAATAAAGTTTTAGGTGAATATGTTACCAAGAATCTACTAGTTATTATAATAGGATTACCAAGTCTATAACTAAAAAATACTAAAACTAATGGAATAAATAGTTACAGGCTGTAATAAATACCACTCCCACACAGGAACACTAAATCAGGACACTGGATCAGAACTCTTTGTACATCCAACTAAAACAGATGAAACAGATATCATCCGTGCCCACCTGGAAATATATTGCAACATAGTTTAAAATGTTTCCATATCATTACATACAGCTCCTATGGAATGAGAAGTTGAGCAAGCATTGCACTTGTTACACTAATCCACTCTTGTTTTCCATGTAAAGACATAAATCTTGTATTAAAATGTTACCAACTTTTCACGTTATACCTCTTAAAAACACGAGTTAGCAAAATTTTCTTTGTATTTGACTCTGAATTACACTTAAGAGAAAATGACATACAGCTTTTCTAAATCTTAATCACTTCAAACAATATGAATTTCAATTAAATGCAAAATGCTCAAAGTATGATTTATCAATTACTTTACATAAAGTCTGAACATAATGGTGCAAAAATTTTAATGCCTGAAAAACACCTCACGTGCGAGTAACTCTTAGTACAAGATTAGCCCACGGAATATAAGTGTAACATACTGTTAATTAGTAACAGCCCATCAATATTTTTGACTGCTGCATTGTATATTAAGTTTATAAGTAAAACATGCCATTCGATTTTTGTACAATAGATAGCGCCAAAAGTGGTTGAAGTATTAGTGGAAAAAATACATATTCTTATACCACTCTTTAGTTCTCGTCACAAATAACAAAATCATGAGTTCTACACAGGCAACATCAGGTGGTTAACATTATATTATTTACCTGAATTATATTAAATGCTCACTTCTAAATATTTACCATGAGTGATATAGTCTAATTTTTGCTAACAGGAAATGAGTAACTGGAATTGGAGAAACAAATATACATATATTAAGAAAGCACAAAATGAGCCATCAAAGTAAGAGCTTAGAACACTATCCCTTCGACTAGATATATATAAATATATATTTCACCCAAGGCCCAAGAATATAACCAAATGTTTGAATAGCTACACCCATATTCCTAATTAGCAAAAAAATCTAGACAGTTACAAACAGTTCTCAAATTTTAACAATCACTAAAGAACTAGTAACCAGATATGTTTTACTTTGACAGAAAATTATTAAGAAATAACCACCTTATGATGCCCATTCAAGAGTGTTAGGCACCCTGCCCCCATCATACCCCTACCCATGCAACTGTCAAAAGTAGCTAAGTACAGAAACACAAGTCAAGTGTCTGGAGTTGACTTAAAGATTACAATATCTGTATTCACTTCTTTTCAGCATATGATCAACTAAATGGCAATTACCAATAAAAAAGTTTTAATTTTCTCTATAATAACCTCTTACAAGCTGTTATATAAATCAAATCAATATTTTCTGTTTTTCTCAATATCTAACTGCATATATTTGCTGTTTTTGCACTCAAAAACGAACAAATCTTATACATGTACTCTTATTTGTATCATTATTTGGCTCACTCACTTTTAGTAAGAAACTATCATTTTTTTTCCCAGTTCACTTGTTTTCACAGTAAATTGTATAATTAACAGCAGACTCCCAATCTCAGAATACTGGAGGATGGTACCTAGGGAACAGTTCAACCTGACCACATTTACAAAGTCATATGTCCTGCATACAGGTACTCATTCACACTAAAAAATAAGTCATAAGGGAGAAAGCAAATACTGGTCAGTTTTGCACTGTCAAGAAAATTAGTCTTTGTTAATCCAAATTCTTAGCAAAACGATATTAAATAATGAGAAAAAAATCTATCATGTGTTGGCTTAAATGTACCATGTATGCATCAGAACTGTGGTGCTTCTTTACAACAGTGACCTGACCTGACACACTGCTTTATACCAAATACTAAAATTCCTGAACAAAAGAAAAGGCCATCCTGCTGATTTCATGTATAATGTGTCCATGCTTTAGCTGCTCATGAAAACACTCGCTGTACACAGTCAAGAAACTACAGTACTTATGAAAGACTGATCCTATAGTCTTCCTTCGCTAAGGAAAAGCAAGTGTTCATATGAGAGTTAAAATAATTCCAATAATCCTCCAATATACAGAAGTTTGGGTGTCTACAATGGATGTGTGACTAGCATGGGCGGACGTTAGCGCTCTGGAGGTCTCTCAGTGAGACACGGTCGTCTCTTTTCTCGACAAAGTTTCTTGTGAACAGGCCAATCCTTCTGTTGACAATAAGTACCACAATATCTTGCTTCCTATTCAAAAGAAAAAAGGTAATTTAGTATTATCCGTAGAAAGATTATCCACTCATCTTTTTTTTATAATTAATCTATATATATATAGGGGAGAAAGAATACTTCCCACGTATTCCCTGTGTGTCGTAG
>JAUUDY010290547.1:0-11987 GCA_032361765.1 Panulirus inflatus
CTGAAACACATAGAACTATTCAGCAAAATTTTGGTATCAGATACAGACGAACGAAACGCTTCGAAGCCCGTGTGCCGCAGCTCCCTGGGGCCGCTACTGAGGCTCAGTTGTGAAGGTATCGGATCGCTCAATGATGGTTGAACAGTGTTTCATGTACCACCAGACGAGTATGACCGGAGGTTATGACGGCTGGGGACCTTGATCTAGCGCGACTCGCTGTCCAGACTCGTGAGTGGCCAAGTTCTCCGGCAGGTGGTCAGCAGTATAACCCGGCTTAACCTCCTCACCTGTGGAAGGCAAGTATCATACACCGTCTTGTCCTGACCTTCTGCGTGGGTATATGTTGCATACAGTGTTCACGTGGACTTCAAGCCATATTGTGGTGACGAAATCCGGCATATGGAACGGTTACGTCTGGCAGGGGTGTGGAGGGAGAGGCAATAACAAGAAGGAACTAAACTTTTTCATTGGATGATTAAATACAAGAGGATATACAGTCGAATAATTTGCGAGGGGCGCCTGGGGATTACCGTTTGTTCTAGAGGCACAACAGTTGTGGATATACCTGGTTGTGAACCTGCTTCCCTCGAGGCATCACTTTGTACAGTGTATCATTAATGCTTCGTGTAGTAGCTGACACGTGATTGTTTACCTTTAGTCAATGTTGTACTGGAGACGACAGACGAGACCATGTAGTGACTGAAGGTTGGGTGGTGATGGTGGTCAGATGTTATGATCATTCTGGTTTTGATGAAATTACTCGTTAGGTGACAACACCAGTGTTTGCGTAAATTGGCTGGATAATACAGTGGTCTTGACGTCACGGAAAACCTTTGCCATACTGTGTTTTCAAACAATAACTACCAGTTTTGAGTTGGTAACATCATTGCTTGGTCAAAGTATGCTTGTGGTTTGGTTGGTTACTTGAACTAACGACAAACAAATTACTGGTTAGCAGACTCGGGACGACGGTCTTTGATCTTGGCACTTCTGTCTTAGTCGACTCTGGTGATGACTATGGTCGTACCGAGACGAAACCTGGGTGATCTGGGTGGCTTACCTCCGGCCTCTAACTGCTTGACATGTCCAGTACCCGTACGTTGACTGGATGGAACCTCGAGAGAACCATTACACCACATGCAAATATTGAATTTTGCAAAGGAAAAATCTTTATCTAAACCTAACCTAACCTAACCTCCGTTACATCTTCCAGAAAAGTAACACATCCGATTTGATTAATTTGCAAGTTTTGTGACCATTTCTTTTTTTTTTTAACTTTTTGCACAATTGAAAGTTGCATTACCACCGTCTCTTGTATACACCAGAGCAAAGGTCGCTGACCCACAATCATTCTCTTGTGTGGGCGTCATTAAACGTCAGATGACCTTGTTTCCATCAATGGCCGTCCACAAAGATGTACCGGCTGCCAGAGGCGATAGCATTCTTTTAACAAGGTTTAATCTGTTTGTAACTCAAAATGTTGAGAAAATGCTGTTCGTCGGGCTTGTTTCCTGATAATGTAATCGTACAAATAGGTTTCCAATTTTCAATTCCGTCATAGATACTTGTAATCGAAGCTCGTATTTCCCGCAGAGCACTTTGATTCCACACTGGTCCTGTGATGGAGACGACAACGCTAACATTTTGATTCATTACAAAATGTCTCCAGACATTTCTTGCTGCGTTTCTCTTAGCTACTGTAACACACGAGTTTGGAACTCGCTAAAACATCCATCGCTGGTAAGTGCTGCTCACTGGTCTGTGAAGCGAGGATCCTCCTGCCTTAGATGAAGGGGATCAAGTATATCCAACTTGGCATTTTGATATCTAGTAGTTGGTCTATATATTTTTTTCCCCATTTAGGGAGGAGTTACCACACATTCTTGACCGTCATTGAATTATGACATTCTGCACTAGTTCAGACTTCCATAATCCTGGAAACAAGGCACCTGGTCATCTCGGGTGACCACCATTCCCCAGCCTTCCAGTGCGCGAGGCCACGTCGTCGTCCAATCTGTGTGAAGACCTCGGTTGTTCCTTAAGCTTACCAGAGTTGTAATTCAAAACAATACCAAGTCAGAATAGGAAAATGTTTTCGAGAGGAACTCTTTTATGGCCCGTGAAGTTTACTCGTTATTTAGAATGTGTGCCAGTTATATTTACCAGCTGTCACTGGCAACTCTAAATTGTGTATATTCTTTTCATACATCTGGTTTATATACCAACCTAACTGTCGTGTGTCTACTTGCAGACACCTTGTGAGGTGAGGCTCTGTGGTGACTCCTCCTCCCTGGTGACCTGACCTCTGAACTCCAGGACCTTACCAGGATTCCCTCGTGGTCATCGTGGGTGTTGCAAACGTCATCATGACACAGGAGTACACCAGCACCATCGGTAGCAGCAGCTGGTGCCTCCTGATCAGGCTGCTCCTCAGGTGGGTCTACCAGGGGCACGACCAGCTAGTCAAGGGGAAGGTGGCAGGGTGGGGAAGAAGGGCTGGGAAGAAGGAGAGGTGCTTGTAGGAGGAACGGCTAGACCTGTCAGGCAGCCGCAGCCACTCTAAGGACGGCGTTTAGCATCCTGTGGGAATGATCCTTCATTTACGCAGCTCTAAATCACGACCCCAGTTATTGACCCAAGTCCACACAGCGCTAAGTCACGACCCTCTTCACTGACCCCCATACATGCGACACTGGGGCGACCCATCCACCGTCATGTTATACTAAGGTGCGAACGATCTCGCTGGACCACCCCATTCGTTATATATTTTTCGAACTCTGACCTGCGGATGATAATTTGTAAGAGGTAGCGTTGATTATGTACGTGAACTAATGCTGCAAAAGTAATCGAGATTATAAGAAATACTCTATCTTGCTGTTTCTGATATATCCTAAGGTCGAAATCGGTTACATACCCAGACGCTACTTGTGTACACGTGTCCACTACTGTGTACAGACCAGTGGTGATGGTAGCAATATTCAGTACAAGACTTGATGTTGACAGGTGGCGAGGGGGTGTGCATAAAGTGATGTGTGGCGACCTGCTGGTGTACTCTGGCCTGTACGCTTTCATCTCCTGCCTCTACCGCTTCTGCCTCGAAGACCCAGATAGAAAGTAAGTAGTACTCTTACTCAGTAGTTCTTTGGTTCTCTGTTCACAAACCCGATAGTTCTTTAGTTCTGTTCGTTCCTGTGGACACCAGTTGTCCCAGTATCCATTGTGTTATGTACTTAGCATAATTGTATCGTCCTTTATTGTATTTGTTTAGCAGGTCTGTTGTTTACGTTTAATCTTTTTAGACTTTTTTATCCCTTTACTAACGCTCAAGTCTTGATACACCGTTGCATGTTGTACCAAACCTCTTTAGTTCACAAGTGATGATCCATGCACGTTACCGTTAGATGTCGTTGACCACAGTAATGGGTTCTGTTTGTTTAAGCTTGACGCACACAATCGGCTCCATGAAATCTGGTCAGGATGAAGCCCAGCTCTGGGAGGTGTGAACGTACAAATCCTGGATAAATTGTGGTTATAATAAATTTCTTGACCGTGACCAGAGAGCCGCCTGTCTGTGAACACTGACAGTATGTCTGGGCCGGGGACCAAGAAAAGTGTTATTTCGAGTATAATCCACTTGAGGGAGTAGAAAACCTCTGATCTGATGTTTGACTCTTTCTTATCCAGGGTCTTCGAGGAGTTCGTGATGCAGATCAGCCGGTACCGGAACCAGGTCCCTGTGTCCTTCATGCTAGGGTTCTACGTGTGGCTGGTGGTGAGCCGCTGGTGGAGAATTTGCCTAGCTCTCCCAGACAACACTAGCACCGCCATGCTCCTCGCTACCTACATCCCAGGAACAGTGAGTCTGTGTCTTGCTCTCCTCCACATCTCTGCTAGCTCATGGTTTCCTCAGAGGGACTTCAGCTGTTTCTAATGTTTCTCCCTCCATCCACTTTCTGAATCTTATGGGGATCTTTCAATTCATCTTGGGACTATCAGGTCATGTATTACCTTGAGCAGAGTCTCTCTCGGCTAATTTCGTGCAGATATCTTTGTGCCGAACTGATCTGCTGTACCGCTTGTACTACATGGCTCCATTTCTCCTTCGCCGGTGGTTGGCGTCTGCCAGTGTGGGTAATAGCCACGCAAATGTGGCTGCTGAGATGTACGTAAATACTGTTACCATTTGTAACTACCGGATTAGACAGGGAAAAAGTGGTGCGCATCTTGTGTAAACGAATATAGCAAAGCCTTTCTCGATAAATGGTCGCCAACCATCGGTTTGTAGATGTTTTTATGTAGCTCCTGCCACCGTGACTGCTCAGACTTGCTAAATGTGGAAAAATCGTAGTAGTGAAGTTGGCATTGTTGTTGCTCGTGGTCAGACGTGCTGTCCCTGCCGGCAGCACCGGCGATGATGCTGATGGAAGGTTTGCTCACAATCTAGTGAAGATGTGTTGACCACCATTATCTCTCGACAGGACAGCCAGGTCTATGAGGTCCGCTCGCGGATCGTCCGCTACATCAACCTGACGTACTGCATGGTGTTCGCCCACATCTCTCATCCCGTCCGCAAGAGGTTCCCAGACTCCCAGAGCCTCGTCAATGCAAGTAGGTCCTGCCATAATCTTGAGACAGTTTGGCCCAGTAACTGTCACTTGTTCTGTTAACGAGGTAGATCATGTCCTCACTAGACTGAAGGTGACTTGGACAGTACCCAGCCATGGCCTCCACACAATCTTCCTGGTGAGTAGTGAACTAATCTGTGTCAAGACATCCTTTACGTGGCATGAAGTATGACAACTGTGTAAACCATTTTATCACATTCTCTTGTTGCTTTGTCACACGTGTCATGTTACTATTCTTCATTCTGGCCTAAGGCCACAGATGTTATTTGTTTTTCAACCATTTGTAATTTACATAATGTTCCACGTGCAGATTTACATAATGTTTCACGTGCAGATTTTGTGACTGGGGAGGAACGTGAGGTACTGGTGGAGGTGGCGGTTTACGGGAGCCACATCGCTAAGTGGGTGCCCCTGACGTGGTGCTGCCAACTGGTGCAGAGTGCCAGGGAGGAAGGCTTCATCCAGACTGATGCTGGCAAGGACACTGTGGTCAAAGAGATCCTCGACCTTCGTCGCCAGTGTGAGGTCGTCCTCGACTGGCACCAGTACAACATCCCCCTCCTGTATACCCAGGTCAGGCTACACCTTCCTTACTTCCCTACACTTGTGGTAGGTAATCACAGCTTTGGAAAATTAAACTTCGTATGGCCTACAGATTTGGAAGGCTGGATCTCCTCTAGATGACTGCCATACTGTGTTAGGTTTCAACGTCCCCTGGACGGTGCAACATCTTAATCAAGTCTCTGCGCTTGAGAGGCCCATAGCTCTTTTTGAAGCTGACACACGTTAAGGAGGCCACAACAGTTGTAGAAATCTGCCACAGCCTTAGAAGGAAACAGAGAAGCTATTAAGTTTGAGGAGCTACTATGCTATTTTTCTGGAACTATCTGACACCACTAGGCGTTTGAGTGTTGGTACACAGCGGGGGACTGGTACACACTTTCGTGACATGTGATCTACTACTAATGGCAGAGAAGTCTTTTAACCCAGGTTAGGGTACACTACACGCAAGTCACTGTACATCTATGGGACGCTAGACCTGACTTCTATAGGTTTCTGTACAGCCATGTGTGTAATACATGTGACTTTTTGTTTTTTATACAAAATTTGAAGTTTATGAACTGTATCCACCATGTGATTATAATCATTCAACTTTCTCCTGCAGGTGGTGACCTCAGCTGGACACCTGTCTCCACTTACTGTCCACCACAGTCTCCCTTTTCGCTCAGCTGGCGTCCCCGTCACTCCCACTGTGTCGTCCATTAAACTCCCCACCTGTCCCGTACCACAGTCTCCCTCCTCACAGCTGGCGCCGCCATCTGACCCCTTGTCTCTCTACCACCGCAGGTGGTGACGATCGCAGTGTACACGTACTTCCTGGTGTCGCTGGTGAGCGAGCAGTTCTTGGACGAGAGCCTCCACTACCCCAACCACGAGGTGGACATGGTGGTGCCCATCTTTACGCTCCTCGAGCTCATCTTCTACCTGGGCTGGCTCAAGATGGCCGTCGCTCTCCTCAACCCCTTCAGCAGCGACGACCACTCGTTTGAGACATTGATGATCCTGGAAACTGCACGTAACGTATGTTTACACGAAAATATATCTGTGTCTAGACCAACAGCTGTAGTAATTATTTTACTTTTTGCTACTGGTATATTCAGCCGCCTTCGTTTTGTACATAGTCAAAAAAGTTATAGAAGCATATTAAAGTAGACGAATTAACTTGGTGTGTGTCGCAACTTTGAGTAACAGAGTAAACTTGTTCTCTGGACGTCGTCCAGGATATCGTTTACCATTCATACACAAGACTTTAGGTTGATAGATTTGCTTTCAAACACATCTGGATCGGTTGCCGTATCTTTTCTTGGCAATACTTTACCTATTTTACTGTTCCATTTCGTTCTCGATGTTCAGCCACAATGTTTGCCCAAGTCTGAATTAATACAACATTCCTCGATGAGTCTCTGTCCATGCTAACTATGTCCTCTTCTTCCAGTGTGCCTTCGTGCTCTGCCACACGCGCTACGGCCAGTACACAGCAGAGGCCCAGTGGGCAGCCGCTGGCGAAGACCTACCATCTGGAACGCTCGCTGGGGAGACGCGAAATAAAGGAGCATCATACCTTCTGAATAGATTACTTTCAAACATTCCCTTTTTCTCTCGGTCTTAAGTTAGGAACTCCTTACAGTGAGTCTGCAGAGGACTATTTTTTTTTTCTGTTTCTCTGGTCCTGGCCGCCGCTTCCGTTTTTCTCGTCAGTTTCTCCTCCCTTACCTTTCCTGTCCCAGTCACCCAAACTTTATCACTTCCTTATCTTTACCTCAAACCCAACAAGTACAAACGAACCCAAATATAAAAAAAAAATTTGTTGATCTTCGTTTCTAGTCACATGGGTTCAAATTCTGTGTTTTTTGTTATAAATGAGAATGTTTGGAGAGAGTCTTTCACTGAGCCTGTTTACATTAATGCGCATCTCCAGCATTTCCAACATGTTTGGTCGCTGACTCTGGTATGTTATCACAGCTGCCGCCACTGGGTGAGGTCTGGTCGCATTTTATAGGAACAATATATATAATCAGACCAGTGCAGGTGGTCTGGCTACAACCTCATCTTGACCCCCGTCAGTGTACAGTATATTGACCCTGATGGTTAACTTTTCTATTGCCTCATCTCCTTTTGCTCATTTCTTTTTTCTATGTGCATCTATAGTTTTCACTTTATTTCCCTCCTATCTTTGCTCAATTGCACAAGACTGAGTTCGTCTCGTTTTCTTCGTCATACGGTTAACCTCTCCTTTGTCTCCTGCTTTACTGTCTCTAGGCTCGCTATGTTTATTCATAACTTATCACTACAATCTCTTGCGTTACTGTATCATGTTTCACCACCGCTTGTTTGTCTCCTAATATCTCTTGGTTGTATCTTGCCTCTGCTCTCCTTCCTTCGAGACGACTCCAACTTTCAGGAGTCTTCTCCCGTCCCTCGGGAAAAATCGCCAGCCCCCCAGCAGGTTCCTAACACCCAGCTGCCGTGGCTCATCAAACATTACCTGGATCTAAATGCTTTCGGTGACAAAAAATCTTAGATCCTGTCTGAGCTTCAGCTCGGAAAACTTTAGAATGCATTCCAAGACCTGACTCCCACAGGAGACGTGGGTATGAAAATTATGATTAACGGAGGAATGATATTTCAATAGGAACAGCGTATCCTTCTTGATTAGGAAACTGATAGTGACTGTAGAATAAAGCTAAAATGTTGTGTGTGAATCTGTCCGCATTAGGAAAGCTGCTGGTAGCGGGGCCTTGGGCTCCAGGAACCTTTGGAAAGGTCTCGGGTGATACAAAACTCAAACTTTGGCCTTTGTTTAATAACAAAAGACGGATGCATGCTATCTCACTCGACAGGTAACATGAACTGTTTCGTTACAGTATTTAGTGAAGAGTAAGGGAACGATACTAACAGACGTACCACCGAGCCTTACAACTGCTCGTGTTCGTAACGACGTTAACACAAGGCTGGATTTTTCTGGGGGACGAGCAGGAACTCCGACCTTGACACTTGAAGAATTCTTCATCTTATTAGGGTGGAGGTCATGAGGACCTGACTGACCCGTTGAGACTGGGTGGGTGGGGAGGAGGATCATGGTGGTGGGCAGGTCATGTGTTGCAGGCACACGGGGGAGGAATAAGGAAATAACCAAGGGTGAGGATCAGGGTCGACACTAAGGGTTGGCATAAAAAAGTTAATTTTTGTAACTCCATTGAGCGAAGAATCTGGAGAGCAGCCGTGTGGCCTCTGCTGCAGTGCTCAGCAGCTTAAAATATTTGAGAATGAAAGGGAAAAGAAAGTACCACACCAAAATCTTCATGAGGGGGGCGGGAGAGGCAGCAGTTCGGGAAACATTCAGCCAGGGAGCTGCAGGCCAGGGCAAGAGAAGGTGAGGCCGGGTCAGACGTGCTTGGTATGCGACCCACGGAGCAACTTGTTAATTAACTCGAGGACTGGCAGAAGGTAGGAAATAAATTTGGCGACTCCTCTGTCTGCTGGACACCCTCGGGGCAGCCTAACTCTGAGGGAGAGTTTAAGCTGACCTAATAATCCTGCTGGCGAGTTCGCTGTTGAACCGATGAATATCAAAAGACTTTTTCTCCTGTCACAGTAGTAGGAGTAACCTTTGTTTCTCTCAATTTCTGTTGAATTAAGTATAGTCAACATCTACCTTCTCAGTCTGATATTCTATGCAATGTCTTCGCCGCTATAAAAAGATGTTTGACACGTCACTCCTGCGTGACACTTGCCACATCGCCAATACCGGGAGTAACAGTCCACCTTGGTAACGCTGAATCATAAGACGGGCAGTCCAACAGTATCTTGCACACGGTAGATTTCAACACTCCATCAGAGCGCTGAATAGCCTTGGAAGCTCCAGCGCTTGACTTGCAAGACTAAATTTTATCGAATCCAATAATCCATCATTACTTGAACGCGCGCACACACGCTAACGTTTGTGGCAAGTGTGGTAGCCTTTTTCTAAGAACCAAAAGGAAAGATCTGAGGAACCTTCAGGACCTGCTAGAAACAAACCTACGCTGATGACTTGTATACCAGCGTCAGGAAGGTTACTTGGTGACACGGTCGCCAAGATGAATGTAAACAAAGGCTTGCTGAATGAAAACTGCCTGATGAACGTAAAGAGGGCGGTGCTGAAAAAAGACTGCAAAAATTGGAAACCATGTTCTAGCTGCTGGATGATTCGGACGTTGTTATGTACTGGGGAAAAACTCGCAGTTGTGGGTCAAATGGATGATTCCTATTGTAACCGTCTGATATTTACAGTAGTTTAGAGAGAGGACCATGCTGCAGGTGGGAAGGTAAGCAGATTAAAGAGAGTTTGGAGCATTGTGAACATTAACTAAAACACAGATGGCCACACAATGTTGTACACACCGTCTGCAATGAACAGCACACAGACTGTGGAACTTCCATCATGTAGGAAGTTGACAGAAGAGCGTATAACTATAGAGGAGACAGAGGGGGTTGTCACGGTAGATGAGACAGGTGAGACTGACAGTAGATGAGAGAAGAGAATGTGACTAATAGACTCTGGAGGAACACAGCTGGTGCCGGTAGACAGGAACGTGACAGCACAGCCTGATGGAGACCTTCAGAACAGGAAGAACCAAGACTGCACATCTGTTGTTTTACAGTAACTGATGCAATGAGAGAGAACATTCCCTTTAGCGTGAGCCTGTACTACCGACGGGAAGTGAAATATCGGGTTTAACGCAGAGGAAAATCTGTGCTGGTTATGTGCTTGAATGTTGAGGTTGTTCCTGCCTCCTAGATTCAGTTTACAATGCAGGATGATGATACTTGGATCTGCTGACGGCCATGTGTTGACAGAAGGGCGCATGGTAGAGCAACACTCGGCACATCACGTAACGTAAGACGTTTAACTTGACGTACACACACACACACACTGTAGCCTGATAGCTTACTGTTGCTTCAACCCGTCAGCTGGTGAGGCAACATCCTAGGCAGCCGATTCACTAACTAGATATGAGAATAGTGAGACCAACGGAAAGCTCCTGGAAAACTTAAGACATTTCTGAAGATATTCTGAGAAATGATGTGCTGTAATATACCAGTTGACACAATAAAATGCTACAACTATCGAGAATTATGTAATGCACAAAGATTGAAGAACATGGGAAGAACGGATGACAGGAGACCTGATGGTAACTGGCGACGTTCTGCTAATGAACAGGTGGTGTCCTGACGTCATAAACATATTTGCGGTAAAGACAGGAGAGTAAAGCAGAGGGCGCTTCCCTTGCCACCACTCCCTCCAACACAACAATCGATAGGGAGATTAATAAGAGTACCACCGTGTGATACAGATAAGTTGAACTGCCGTGGAAATCTTACATGTGGGAACTTCCCTACCGTGACTGCAGCAAATTCATCGGGGAAGGAAGCTCAAATCCGATTACTAAAGAAAAAATATTTAATTTTAAAACGATACAGAAGCATCCGAAACAAACAATAGCAGCACTTGAAGACATGTACGGAAGATACTAGCTCGAGCCGTAAGACAAGAGGGAATATTTGGAATATAAAGGATCAGCTAACTGTGGGGGCTCTTGGATCAGGTATGGTCCGTGGCGGCTTATGGATGTGTTACTAAAGTAAAGGCTAACTAGTGAGGACATGTTAGGTGAACTGTTGAGGTGCGTTCCAGCATCACCTCTCTCTCTCTCTCTCTCTCTCTCTCTCTCTCTCTCTCTCTCTCTCCTACGGTCCATATTGCTACGAAGAGGAAGGAGGCCAGTTTTTCCGTCCCCTTCAGGGTCTCCAACATGGTCCAGACTGAAGATGATTAATCTCGTTAGCGTTTATTCGATCAATGGCAGCGCTGGGTGAACTTATCAGAGATGACTCGATTTATCTTACCCTTGACTCATTACATCTGAGGATAGACTATTGATCTCAGGATACACTGTTAATCTCATTCCTTGGGCTAGGCTCAGCCTCTGCTCGATTATTCCAAGCGTTAATTTGGTTGATCTTGGCCTGGGCCAGATTGATTCCGGTTTGATGTAAATCATCTGAATTTCGATAGATGTTTGATTAGTCGATTGATGTACATCTGTAGCTTAATTATTAATGTCAGCCACGAATTGGCTTCTTTCTCCTCTAACTCAATGAATCTTGGCGAGTCTTAGATTAATCTCGGCTTCGACTCCATTAATCCCAGCTCTCAACTCTTGGGTTCGTCTCTCGTGTCATGTTGACCGTCATGTTGTGTCGGATAACGACCCTGAACACAGCAGCAGCGCTTGGCGCATATTTTCCTCGCAAACTTTGCTTTATCTTGTAATTTACTAGCGAACATGAGAACCCGGCTTGACTGGTAGGTTGATGAGAGTTTCCCACGGTGCCACGGTCGGGGTGCCGCCCGCATATAGTGCAACTTTACTGGTTGAGAGAGAGAGAGAGTTCATCACTACTTACTATCTCTCGACATCCGAGAGAGACGAACTAGAGGATGAATCAATTTCCGAACTTTGTAACTTTTGGTCAGTTTGGCTATCTTCATTTTTATAGTAGCCTTTTCATATATATCATCCCTGGGGATTAGGGAAATAGAATACTTCCACGTATTCCCCGGGAGTCGTAAAAGGCGACGAAAAGGAGTGGGAGTGGGGGCTAGAAATCCTCCCTTTCAGTTTTACTTTTCCAAAAGAAGGAACAGAGAAGGGGGCCAAGTGAGGAGTTCTCCCCTCTACGGCTCGGTTATCTGTTCTTGAACGCAACTTCGTTAACGCGGAAAATGGCGAGTATGTATAGAAAAAGATTTTATAT
>JAUUDY010290879.1:0-11983 GCA_032361765.1 Panulirus inflatus
GTATTCCTTATCTGAAATGCTTGGGACCAGAAGTGTTTCAGCATCATTTCGTCTTTTACCATAACAAATGTTAAACTGATTTCAGATTTTGATAGAAAAACTATAAAAAGGGGTACCATGAACATTAGAAAAATTCTGTCAAATTCATGCTTCCCAACTCTACCAAGACAACATGAATCATATTGATTGTTTCCAAATTCATCAGATCCATACGGGAAGATACTTCTTTAATGTGTGTAAATACTAAGACTGGGCACTGTCTGTGGTAATCAAACAATTCCTTGGACTAACCTGATGTGGTGCTGGATGGTGGTCCCAATAATGTGAAAGATGATTAAAAGAACGACAGTGACGCTGGACAGCCCGTGAACCCAAAGAAGAATCTGCACGTATGATTTTACTGCAAAGGCTGCAAAAATATGCTTCAATGCGACGCACATACTCTGTCCCTGTAAAAATAAATACATTACTTCACTTTCTAGAAACAATCTTAGTCAATGCGGTATTAAACTCAACCTAATTCAACTCATTGTATAAAGTTTTGCACTTTAATGATAATTCCCTACTGTCATATGCCAAGAACATTATGTATTTTTTCATGAGCCTGAATTTCCTGCTTTATCTCGGTAGTATCAGAAACAATCACCTTAACTGCACACAGTATACAAAATACATGTATACCATACATGTCAAGTATAACGTACAAAAACCACAGACTATCATCCACAACTAAACCCCAATACTTCATAGTTTAAAATAATCAGTTCATATGCCAATGTTAAGCCTACATACCACATCAATCCAAATGATTCTATCCAATGTCACTTCAGAGATATAAAAAAATACCTCCATTCCATGCCTCCTTCATTCCATCCTTCCAGCTCCTCAGTCTATTCCTTCCCCTTGATCCCACTAATTCTGACACACAGATCCTCTTTCATTCTCTCTGCACTCATCCACTATCTGTCTATCTACTATCTATATCTCTGGTGCCTGTTCTCACCCAGAACTCCCTCAAACGGGTGGCAATTGCCAATAACTATGTCCAAACCATTTCAGCACACTCTGGTTGGCTATCTCAATCAGACTACACTCAATACCAAATTTCTCTAACAAGGTCACTTTTTTGAATGATTATTTACACACACCATGTATTGTTCTCTCGCATTTCATTTCCAGCACTTCTAATCCTTTCTAAAACAAGGAATAAGAGCACTCCTCCCTAAAAGATTATTTCTTAATTCAAGAGGTTTCTTAGCAACTCCAGCCTTTTCACCCAGAAAGCATGCTGGGCACTAAAATGTGAAGACAAGGAGAGCCAACATCAATCAGATACACTGCTAATTATATCTACACAACTGACTAAAAAATTGGCGCTCTAACCATGCTGAACAATTAGTAAAAACTCTCTCTCTCTCTCTCTCTCTCAAAAATATAGTTGATATTTGGTGCAAGGCTAACTCCAAAAGTTGTTCCTTACATGGCAATCCATCATAAATGTTCTTTACTATTCAACATATTACATAAATGAAATATAAATAACCATACCCTCCTAAATGACAACAAAGACTATTGCTCTTTAATACTGAGCAACAATCACCAATTATGAAGTATGCTTCCGAAACCTGATATTTCAGTCATGGCAACATACCTGGAAAGGATATTGAAGCACTTATCAATATTTTCTTCCACAACCAGTTCCCACAGACCTTTCCATGGTGTCTCTTAGCTGCTATGAATGCTCTCTAAAGGCATCCTGCCAATCCTCAGGCACCTCACTATGATGCACACATACAGTGAAAATCCTAACTGGCAACACAAGTCATCTCCTTTCTGAAGAAATTCAATTGCAATTCCATCCACTCTGGCCCCTTTGCCACATTTCATCTTAGGTATAGCTTTCACAAACCTTTCCCATTTCATCAAACGACTTACGATGACTCTCCCACTTCACATACCTAACCGACCCATATACCCCAAATCTGCCACTCTCTCATTAAACACAAATCTGCCACTCTATCATTAAACACATTCAGCAATCCTTCAAAGACTCACTCCATCTCTTCACCTCATCTCTGCCCATTCCCAATCTCCACTTTCTCCCTATTATGTTCCCATTTGTTATCTTGTTTTTCTAACACTTTTACCCCCTTCCTCACTTAGCTAATATGCTGATACTCGCTCATCCTCAATTCTCATGCCCTCTTTTTTAAACCATGCTCCTTTCAACTAACCTTCAGCCACTTTCTTTTGTACATCTTCCAATCTCTTCCACTTCTTCCCTAAGTAACACCCATACACCTAACTTCTTCACTAGCAGCAAAAAAATACCTCCCATTCCTCAAGCTTCATTTTCTATCACCTTTTATAATTCAATACCTTCTCTCTCCTGATATATCTTCACAAATGCCTCTTTACTATGATCAATCAATTCACCAGACTCTTATAACTCATATCATTTCCTTTTCCCTAAAGCCTCTATATGTACTCTGTATCTTCATCTTCTCCTCCACCAAGTAATGATCAGACATCCCTTCAGCTGTCTCCCCAATGTATTCACATCAAAATCTATCCCTCCTAAATGCCTACCAATTAATAAGTAATCCAATAATGCTATTTACCATCTACCCTATTCACCATGTAAACTTATATATGGCCCTCTTTCTAAATCAGATATTTCCATTCATCAGTCTGTTTACAGAACACACCTCCACAAAATATTCATTTTCATTCCGTCAGTGGGTAGCCCTATGCCCCCACATTTACAGCTTCACCTTCCACATTAACCATTTCTGCAATCTTATCACCCATTATTAGTATCTGATCTCTCACTTCAAAAAAGCAGATACACTCACTCGGCTCCTTCCAAAATGCGCTTTTCTCCCCTTTCTATTGTGTCCATCAGCAAAAGCACTAATAATCTTCCACCTCTCATAATCCAATTTCATTTCTACAAACACAAGTCTGCACCTAACTTTTCATTCTTTCACATATTCCCATAACTCCTCCTTCAGCAGAAATGCTACTCCTTTCTCAACTCTATCCCTCACACTAAGCCCTGACTTTACCCCTAAGATACTCCTAAACTATTCTTCCCTTTATCTTTCAGCATTTCTTTTCTTCACCCAGATCTAGAACATCCAGATTCCTCTCCTAAAATACAGCACCTCTCTCTCCCTTCCACTTATCTTGTTAAATCTAAACACATTCAGGAACTCAACTTTAGCCTTCAAGAAGGAGGAACTCCTTACTTGACTCCTCTTGCTCAAAGTTTTATAAACAGAAACAGAGTTACAAGATGGGATTGGTTTCCAGCCCCAAATCCCACCCCATTTAGTCATCTTCAACGACATGCAAGGAATACGTGGGAAGTAATCTTTCTCCACTATCCTCAAGGAAAACATCTTATCTATAATATTATCTATAACAGCCCTAAGACCTCTTTCTAGAAAGAGGTTTTAATCTAGGACCCTTTTTCCAGAGGCTCCTGCAGCTCCAAAGCTGTGCTACTTCCAGTAGCAGAGATATTATGGACTCATTTGCAATTATAAGTTCTTCAACACAACTGTACTCCCTTTCTTCAACAGATGATCATACAGCCTCGCCAAGGTGACTCTTCACTCACAGTGTAACCACTGGTAGGTAGATGGAAGTCCAGCAACACCATCAAAAATATGCAAGTGAATATGAAGTTAAACATACATCAAACAGTAACTGGGAAATGATCTCTGATGTCAACCCTTAAAAACCAAAAGGCATACACAATTGGCTGTCTTGAGAGAACTGGGAGATGTAATAGCAGCACTATCTCAGCAGGTTTTTTCTTTTACAGTCCACTAATGTGACATTTGTACGACTACTGGGTGTCACCTTGCTCACTTCTCGTACATAAGGTAGCTAGATGGCGACATAGTATCACCACACGCTGTGACAATGGTTAATGCAAAGCCCCCTCTACCACTCCTCCAGAATCTACACTACCAGGTGTCACCTCACTCACTTCTCAAACATAAGCAGATGGATGGCAACACAGAAACACCACAGGCTGTGACAACAGTTAATGCAAAGCACCCTACACCACTTCTCCAGAATCTACGAATATACCCCAGCACTGAACAAATGTTATACATGTTAACTTTTCTTTGTACCTAACCTTTTACATGTATTTCAATTTATAATGGAAAAAAAAAAATTTAGATGAACATACTCTCCTCCATTACTCTGGGTACAGTACATGTATATTTTAGTACTATGCTACACACATATATCAATTCACTTGATTCTATATATCTCACTTTTCACATGTATTTACATGCATATCTAGAAACAAAATTTGAATACAGACTTCCTCCACCCTTCCAGTACCATCCCTCCAGAGGATCTACAAATATATTTCAGCCATAGATTTTACTATATATGGGTATGTTAGCTCACTTTTTTCAGCATATCTTCACTTGTATATGTACTTCTTTGACTAATACTAGAAAACAATATCTTGACACCTTGTCTTTTTTGTCCAAATTGTTAGTAACTTTCAGCAAATCAACAAGTATTTCAGATGTATAGGCATGTGTATACCGACATAGATGAAGATCCTGGGAAGCATAACTGTTTTTCTGTACTCTGTTGAACAAAAAATCTTTTGTGAGACACAAGCAAAAGGATCAAGCATACTTACTATAAAAAATGGGAAGGTGCCCTTTTTCTCTGACCTATCATCATCAACTTTGCCAATCCCCGAGACAGATCAGACCCATCCCCAATGTTATATATCATTCAACATATCACAAGGGAAATATAAATATGTCTCAAGTGAAATGGAAAAAAGTGGTTTCAAGAGTGCTGAAGAATGTGTAGATAAGGTATTTGCTTCGAAGACTCTCTCAGAAAAATACTTAAAAGAAAGAGAAATTGTGACATGGATCTAGAGAAAATGTCTGACGAAGATACATAGAAAAGCTATGAGGAAAGTGTAAAAAATATACAGTCCAGGACAAAAGCTACGAGAAACAGCGAAGCAATTCTATCAAGAGAGTAAGATGTGTGCAAGTAAGAAAAGAGGAGGGCAAGTGGCTTAATGTGAAGGTTGGTCTGCAGCAGTGGTGTCTGATGTTATGATGACTACTTAATCTATTTCAGGATGAGGCCATGAGGTAGGTGAATGCAAAGGACTATGAGAAAGGAACAGGTTTGCACTGCCTGATGGCATAGCTCAGATCAGAATCAAAACGGAAGCTGGAGAAGATAGTGTCCGAGTTTGGAAGTGTGAGTGAAAGGAGAAAATTGAGCATTCATGTTAATATATGGAAAGTTTATTAGTTTTGAGGGAAGAAAGACAAGTTGGTCGGAGAGTGAATTTGAATTGGGAGAACGTGGAGGAAAAGCAATGTTTCAGATACCTGAAAGAGAACATGGCAGCAGATGGAACCATGGAGGATAAAGTTTGCCATTGGGTGAGAGAGGAGTCTAAAATCCTTGGAAGTGAGTGAGGTCAGAGATAGGCATGTTTGATGTCATGAAAGGCATGGACCCTACAACAAAAGGTGAAGAAAAGGGTGGATGTGGTGGATATAAAATAACTGAGGGAAAATGCAGCGTAAGGAAAGGTAGTGAGTGGTGTGGTAGCAAGAAGAATATTGCTGATCAAGATTTTTCTTTTTTTATGTTAGCTGTATGAGCAGCAGAGGCCCTAATCAAGGCAATCCCATTAATCCTACATACATTATTTCTATTCATTTCTTTATCATACTTGATCGCTTTTTCCCACATCAATGAGGTGGCGCCAGGAAACAAACGAAGGATGAACCATCCATTCATATACACATAAATGCCACACAAGGACATATACATACATATACATATCACCATATACATACACATACAAGACATACACGTGCAAGATATACACATACAGTGTCGGTGGAAAGCAGTGGCTCTCTCTGGCGACATCTGGCATGTTTTCACGCCTCGAGCGTAGCCCATTGCGACTGACTGCCCTAGTTGTCTGAAAACTCTGCGGTGTGTGGTCATATCATTTTAGCACTCCTGCCTGTGCTACCTCCCAGATACCGCCCAACGCCATTTCGTGTCCCCACAGTGCCCCACATCAGTAAATATGGGTCGAACCATGATGTCGAAGGAGAGGTCCCGTATCCTCACTTTGAGGGAAGAAAACGTCCCCATTAAAGATATTTGTGCCCGAGTTGGACGTTCTCGGTCGACCGTCTTGAGGCTTCTTGCTGCAGGTAAGGCGCTTGCCCCCAACCAGGTTCCGGCCCCTAAGCCACGCTCTGGAAGGCCAAGAAAAACCTCTCAGAAGACAGACAATATCCTACTGTGTGAAGTGTTGAAAAACCAGTTCATTACGTCCACAGAACTCAAGAAAATGTACTCTGAGCTGCTAGGAAACGTTGCTACCCGCACCATTCGCGAACGCTTGCAGCATCACCTCCACCTCCCATCATGACACACAGCAGTGAAGCCACTTGTAACAGCCAGCATGAAGCACCGTAGACTTCAATTTGCACGAAGATACCAAGACTGGACCCCAGAGAAATGGATGCAGACCTGTTTCTCTGATGAATCAACCTTCAAGACTGTACGTGTTTGTGTTAAGTGCTGCCGCCAAAGCCCACACTCCAGCCGCTACCATCCTAGATACACCGCAAAAGTCATCAAACACCCTCCATCAGTGATGGTTTGGGGAGTTTTCAGTGGTGCCAACGGAGCTGGGAACCTATTTTTCCTCCAAAAAACAAGACAATGCGTGCTGCAAATTATTTGGATGTGCTGAAGGATCACATGCACCATTTCTATGACCTTCATCGGCCCGAAGGCGTATTTATGCATGACGGGGCCCCTTGTCATGGCTCAGACCTCGTCAAAAAGTGGCTGGAGGACACAAACATCGAAGTGCTTGAGTGGCCGGGAAATTCCCCAGATTTCAACCCGATTGAGAATGCCTGGGCACACATCCAGCATGAGTTATCCCTGATCCAGACAATATCCGTCCCACGCCTAAAAGAGGCGATCACTAATGTGTGGAAAAATATTGACAAAGAATACTTCAGATCCTTGGCCAGGAGCATGCCAGGCCGTCTTGAAGAAGTTAGGAAGCTCAAAGGAGACATCACGAAGTATTAAGATGAATAAAAATACCCTGATTGATCTTTTTACCCTATTTGCCATATTTGGTGATCGTTTTCATTGTAGGTCTCATTTCTTTCCGCCGACACTGTTGTCCTTATATCCAACTGGAGACATATTTCTAGTTGCTCTTATGAAAACTAGTACCTCCACCTGCTGCCCTAGAAGCATCTTTATGACCTACTTCACCCCTATTCTGGCCCTGCATGTTACCTGGCACACTCGTATCCACATTTGCATTGTTCTAAACCCGATCCTATCTCTAACCTTCCACCAATTTGTACATCTCGTCATACTTTCTCGTGGTCATTCTCCATTGGCCAGGTTTTGTTTACATGTCTCTCTCAAGTGTTCTTATTGCATCACACAGTTCCAAAACTTATCATCTCGTATGACCTCCTGCCCAACCTTTTCTGCACTACTACTTTCTGCCAGATCTTGTCTCCAAGAGTACTTAGTTTGAGCTTTCCCACACCTCCTAATGGGTCAAGATCTCTAGCTGTCTTAATGTAGTGAAATCCACTTTTCAAATTCTTGAGTTTTCCCTTTTTTCATAAGATAACCATCTCTTGTGACTCTAGAAGCTTAGATGATATTGTTAACAATGTTCATGTTCTCCCAAGGTTCCGATGAGCTGGACGTATTTCCACATGCATGGGAGTGTTTCTTTAGTCCTTCATGGCCAAATTTGGATAATTTCTATAACGATATTATTTCATCATTTTAGTTGTATATACCCAAAACTGTATTGTTTTGTTTTGATGCTGAGTTTGGCCACAAAAGGCACTTTATGTTTTTACTAGATTGGAGCAAGATGTAGAGGATTGTTTTCTCTTTGATTCGTCCTGCCTGGTTATCTTGAGCAGATAAGAGGCACAGCTGCAAAGTCCCTAAATTTAACTCGTCACTGATAAATTGCAGTCCACTGTAAATGATAAATGGAATCCCATACCTTGCAAAGTGAGCTTCAAGTTTTCTGATGATTGTGCTGGTCCATGCTTACTCCAACACACTGACTTCTCAAAAGTTGCTTTAATAGTCCACTTTCAGTAAAAAGTTATGATTCCTCAGCCCACAAAAATTGACACCTGCCTACTCCTATGGTTATTCTACTATCTCATGGGACATCAGAGTTTCCTTCTGATGGGCACTGTTGAATTAGTTGCATATTTTACACTGGGTGATGCATTCTTTGGTCTCAGCATTCACACTCGAATGCTATACTTATTCACTTGGAAGTCTCAGACAGCCTTCTTTACTTTTATGAAATGAATCTTGGCACACAAACTTGAGGTATGACTATTTTTCCTTTGAATATCAAACCATTCTGTGTTGAGGACTTATGTT
Organism: Panulirus inflatus; assembly: GCA_032361765.1. Taxonomy (NCBI): domain Eukaryota; kingdom Metazoa; phylum Arthropoda; class Malacostraca; order Decapoda; family Palinuridae; genus Panulirus; species Panulirus inflatus. Next base: position 8,494 of record JAUUDY010290879.1, read on the forward strand.
TTGAACAAAAATAAGGTTGTAGCTGGCTGGGGATAGTATCTTTGGTTTCAGTCCACCCAATGATTATGGTTTCCATGAGGATATTCATTGTCTCATCATTTGCTGTTGCTCTTTTTATCTTCTCCAGATGCTCTGGTCTGACCAGTAGGGATATTTAATGCATATATTCTTAGATACTCATCATCCTCCACTCTCTGGTGTGTCTGGCAGAAAATCTGTGATGTGCAAGTCCCTGCCAGGCTGATATTCCAATTCAATGTTGTACTGTTGAGCTCAGAGCAACATTCTTGCTGTAGCTTTCACATTTGATACACATTTTTTTTTATTAGTTGTTGAGGTTTGTAGTCACTTATTACTCTGGTTAATTGTATATGTCTGGGAAAATACAATTGCCAACATCTCTTTCTATATGTGCATACCTAGTCTCTGTAGGAATCAATGTTCTGCTTGCATTAGATACTGGTTTACCTTATTGTATCAGTGTAGCACCAAAGCCTGTCTAACTAGCATCATACTGAATAACAAGTGGTTTGTTTTGTTCATAGGAAGCTAACACTGTAGAGTATGTCACTAACTGCTTGACCTTGTCTGAAGCTTCCTCCTGTACTCTTCTCAGTTGCTATTCAACATCTTTAGTAGCTTGTTGATGGATAGGTTCCATCAGTGCAAATTCTAATGTAAACCAATTTCTTGCTTCTAATAACCTTATGAATCACCCATTCTGTTGGTTATCCACTTTGGCTAGAACGTTCATTTTCGGTAATTCATTTAGCTTATTATGAACCTTTTGTTTTACACTAATTGACACTTGACATCATGATATTGTTACTGGATTAGATGATGAATCAAGTTAGCCTTATATCACCAAGTGATTTCCCTTGCTCTTCTGAAAACGCATCACAGTAATTTGTTAGGACATTTTAGATGACAGAAATACTCTCATAATTCAGTTTTCAGATTCATCTGTTTCGATGCTCTCTTGCCAAAATTTGGTACAACAAACAACTTTACAGAATATTTCTTTTTTTGTTTTACAATACACACCATATCATATAGCTCTGAATGCTTATCAGGCACCACATGTTGAGGAATAACTCACGTATGCTGCCTACCTCCATGGATGTCATGATAGCCTTATCATTGCAGCATGTTGAAATCTTCATGACATACTGGACACTGTGATTGTCTTTTTGTCTGCATCCTTTTGAATATCACTGACCAAACTTCTCCCAGAGCACTTCTTCATTTCTGATCTGCACTTAATTGTGAAGTGATTCTTCTTGTTGCACTTACTGCAGGTCATACCATATGCAGGATATTCTTCTTTCTTCCAAAAATGCTTGTTGCCACAAAACTTGCATTCTCTCATAGAATTGTATCAAGCTGTGGTCCTCTTGTAAATGTCTTCCTTTCATCTGTCATCTTCAGGGGTTTCTTCAGTCAGCTTGTTGACAGCTTTCAGTCCTTCATTGTGAAATACTGCCATCTGCTGCTAAGAATGATGCTTGACTTGCCCCACAGATTTTGACAGTTTCATCAGTATAAAGGATATCATTTTTAAAGAATCTCTCATAAGAGTAATCTAAGCATCCAAATGTTATTCAATACCTCGTATCATTTTCTTTCTGATCTCTATATTCACATTCCTTGCATAAAATCCCGAGTCTGATGATAAATGAATCTAGAGATTCTCTTGTCTGTTTCACACACTTTTGAAATCTATACATGTTAGCTAGTAAATTCTTCTTTGGGGCAAAATGTCCATCAAATTTGGCAAGTCTGTTCTATAACACTGTATCTAGGTTAAGCTGGTTATCTACTAGTACTGTAAACTCAAATGAATTATACCTGTCATGTAATTCATCTCCACCAAAGGTTAGTGTTGCAACATTCTCCTCAACACATCTTTTCTTAAAACCCACTGCCAGAATATAGAGGTTGTTCTGTCACCTATTTAGCTTATTCTGCCAAGCTTCGAAGGAGAGTTGTAAAGCTGCCATTTGCACTACCTCATTATGTCGTCACAATTTCACCACAGATCACTAGAACTTGTCATTTGTTTTCCTTCTTTCATTCTAGTCTGTGATGTCTGATGATATTTTTGCCACTTTCACTATGATTTTGTATCGGTTGGTGCATTTTCTTAAGATTCGATATTTCAGAGATAGGGTCCAAGTCTACCTTGTTTTGTATATGCTCAAAAAATGGTCTCTTTCTTGTGGTTGTGGGTGTGAACAAAATAGCTACTTGTTCATAGAAAATGTTCCATGATAAACTGTAATAAACATGAATATTATTACAGTTACAGATTTGTTAAAAGTTTGAGGCCTGCACACTGGCAGTTGACAAAGCTTTAGTTTTAGTGTTGGTGGCCTCTCTAACATTTTAGCCTGGTGCTTGTTGTACCTAACCGGTACACCCCTTGACATTTGGTTTGGGAATATTGGAGAGTTTCGCAGAGAAAAAAGATGGTGATGATCACCCTTTATTGGTAATATTTGGCTACTGTGTTTTTTTGCAGCATTCTTTTGCTTCCAAGTAGAAGCAAGATTGGTTGCATTTCTTTTCAGTACATGTTTATCCTTGGTTTTGGAGAGGTGCTGGATGGCATTCTTGATGTCTTTTTCCATTTTACTCGCTGAAATAATTGTATTCCTGTTGGTTTGTAAACATGAAAGCTTCAACTATCATAATTTTTGTAGAATGCTATCCAATGGTTCTATGGCAACTTTCTTTTATTTAAAAACTTTCAAACTGTTCTAAATTTTCCTTACCCTTATTTTATAGTCATTATGATAAATGATGATAAAACATCCGAATACTTGGCCTATTCCTTTTAGGGAATCTATACTCCCCCTCCAAGTTCATCTCATAAAGTGCATATGTGATTTCCTTGATATAACTGTAATTACTTATTTGTTCTGTACAGAGAGGAGGTTTTACATTAATGGGCCTCCATCTCTTGAACATTCTCTATTGCCATACACCTTGTTACATGCTGTCTGCATTAATTATGTCTTCAGTCATTCTAAAAAATTCCATTTATCCACCACTCTCATACTATAAAAGTATTTCTTTACTCTTTTTTTAAACACTTTTCTTGCTTAATTTTATGTTATTCTGGTTCTATATCCCTACATCTCTTGAAGAACTGTTTAATGTTCATGTTATCAATCTATTTTAAAACTTAAAGGGTGTGATTACGTTCCCCTCCTCGCTCTTTTCTCTCCCAAGGGTGGCAAATTTACAGCCATTAGATTTTAAATGTGAGTTAGCTCTTTTAGTTATGGTACCATCGTCGTTGCCCTCCTCTGAACCTTTTCTGTTAGCTCTATGTGCTTCTTGGTGCAATGACCAAACTGAAAAGCATGTTCTAATTTTGGCCTTCTGTGGGATATGTCGTCGACCCCGGTATACCACATCGTTCCATTTCATTATTCCTTTCACCCTCCTGCGTGTTCAGGCGTCAACCACTCAAAATCTTTTTCAC
>JAUUDY010290990.1:0-11981 GCA_032361765.1 Panulirus inflatus
CTGAAGGTAAGAGAGGTACCTGGAGTGGATGGGAGTATGTCTGAAATACTGAAATATGGATCTGAAATACTGAAATATGGAGGAGAAAGTGTGATAGAGTGGATGCATTTGATATGAAATTCTGCATGGAAACAAAGGTTGTGCCTACGGACTGGGTGAAAGCTATTATTATTCCTTTTTTCAAAAAAGAAGGATGTATGTAACAAATATAGGAAATAAGTCTATTGAGAATATCAGGAAAAATGTTTGCAAGAGTGTTGATTGATAAAGAGATGGAAATGTATGAATGCAGAATAAGTGAGGAGCAAGGGGGTTTTGGGAGAGGTAGGGGATGTGTGGATCAGATTTTTGTGGTGAAAATGACAGTGGAAAAGTAACTAGTAAAGGTAATAAGCTGCATGTAGATTTTATGGATCTGGAGAAAGCATATGACAGTCAAGTGGGATGCTTTATAGGATGTGTTAAGGATATGTGGGGTAGGGGAACAACAGTTGGATGGTGTGAGAACCTTTTATAGAGTAGCAAATGTATGTTTAAGAGTGAAAGGAGAGTTGAGCAAAAGTTTCAGTGTACATAAGGGTGTAAGGCAGGGCTACATAATGTCACTGTGGTTTTTTAATATACATATGGATAGAGTGATAAGAAAGTAAAAAAGCAAAACTAGAGAAAAGGAGTGCAGAGATAGAGTGTGGTGGTGAAGTATGGAGATTAGTGACAAGCCTGTTTGCAGGTGATAGTGTTGTTTGCTGAGAGTGAAATGAGTAGCAGAAGGGTGTAAAGAGTGTTTTATGATGCTTGTAAGCATAGGCAATTACAGGTAAATGCAACTAAAAGTAAAGTACTGGTGTTTCAAAAGAAACAAGATTGAAAGTACAGATTTTGCAAAACCCTGTAGAGGTAAAGACAAAAAAGTGCTAAACTGCATTCTAGATATGGGGGAGAAAGACTAGAAGAGGTGAGAAAATTTAAGTACTAAGGAGGTATCTTGGGAAATTTTGGTGATATGGTAGGAGAGATAAGGGAAAAAGCAGTACAGGGTAGAAGAGTCACTGGATCCCCTAACAGAGTAATGAAAGGTGAAAGAGGAAGTGTGGAAGTCAAGACATGATCAAGGGACAGTATAGTCCTCTCATCCCTGACGTATGAAGCTGAAACATGAACAAGGAATGAGTTACAGAGGTCAAGAGTCCAGGCTGTGGAAATGAGCTACCTATGAGGAGCACGTGGTATGACTACATGAAATGAAGAAAAAAATAAAGGGATGTATGAAAAATGTGGTATGGCAGAAAATGCAAAGGGAATGAAATGCGGAGTGGTAGAGTGGGTGAAACATAATACTTTTAGGTGGTTTGGGCATGTGGAAAGAATGCAAGATGGCAAGTTTACAAAGAGCGTATGATAGCACAATTAAATGGCTTAATGTGAGAGGAAGACCACCTGTGACATAGGGAAATAGAGTAGAAAAGTACAAGAGGGAGAGAACTGGTGGAAGAATGCATGGAATGGTGTATGTAAGGAAAGAATATCAGGACAGGGATAAGTGGAGACTTTTGGTATGGCCATCCCCTTGATGAGAATTCCTGGAGGGAATGGGCATCCGAGATATAGATGGACTAAATGGATCATTTAGATACATAGAATCTCTGAAACCATAAACATCCTCAACCAATGCCCAGTATGTTGAAGTGGAACAAAGACTTTCATACTTACAAAAACACTTGTTGCTTTTTAATACTGCATACTACATTGATTCAAGTGAGACCAATGTCTCCATTTGCAACACCTCCATCCACAAAATGTTAACACTGTATGTGATTCTCAAAAATTCCTTTAACATCTTCATCAGAAATATCCATGGCCTTAATCAGTTCTCACACTGAACCTACCCATTTTTCCTATAGCCTAACTCTCCTCCCTGTACCTTATTCTGTGCTACCATAAATCTTCTTGATCAAACCATAATCTGCCATACATTCTAAAGGACCATATCATCCAAAAAGACTTTCAATTTTCCTTCTTGGAAACCCCACATTATAGAAACAGCTAAGTTTGCCTCTAAAGTACTGGAAATCCTATATAGATGTGGAAATTTCTTTTCTTCAGAACGGCTGCTCTGTTTATACAAAGAAGTGACTCATCCTTGCATGGAGTACTGCTCTCACATCTGAGATGATTCTAGCTCTGCATCCTTACTTGAGAGAGATAAGTCAAAAGCTGTCCGACTTATAAACTTTTTCAGGCTAATTTCAAAACTTGACCCGCTTGCCCTACACCACAGTGTTGGTTCAATTTCCTTCTTCTCTAGACTTTACTTTAGTTTTTGCTCCTAAGAGCTGGCTGCTTGTGTATCCCCACCACTAACTAGACGCAGCAATATTCAGCAAGCTTCAACTTCACGTGATTATCGTGTGGCTACTGACAACTTAAGGATTGGTCATTTTGATAACAGTTTCTTCTGGCCATTGGCAGCTCAAGGGTGGTTCATTTTGATAACTGTTTCTTTCCCTACATCTCTAAGCTTTGGTACTCTCTACCTTCTCATGTCAATTCCCAAAAACTATGACCAAGCACATTTTAAAGGAAAGGTTTTTTCACTTACTCCAAAATTTGTAAATACTTTCCATTGTCTCTTCTTTTTCCCTTTCATGATCTGCTCTAAATTTCAAATAAAGCCCAGCTATGATGTGAACTTTTGTCCATGACTGGAGCCTCCAAAAAAAGAAAAAACTCATTGAGGAACTCACTCCAAGGGAGTCTGTTATTTCCTTGATAATGATTGTGGCAGAGTCTTGAAGCTGCAGAAGTCCTATCAAGTACATCCTGGAGTTACATAATTTTGTTTTCATACTTTATAACCATTTCTTTTATTAGCAAGCTAGTGCAAGGAACAGGTGAAGAACAGCCTCATGTTTACATCCACTCTCCAACTGTCATAAGCACCACTTCAAAACCAAGGCCCCCCACCCACAGCTAGGCATCAAGAATGCTCTGTGGTGTCCCCTGATTGCATCATATTCCCTTGTTCAGCTCACTGACAATATGTCACCCCATGCATACCACATCACTTCAATTCACTCTATCCCACGAATGCATCTCACCCTCTTGAATGCCCATCAACTCGAAGCCTCTCTTACTTCTTCCTTCCATCTCCTCCTTGGTCTTCCCCTTCACCCTTACTCATTCTCTTATAACTCATTCTTTCCTATATCAAAACCATTTTAGCATACCTTCTTCAGCTCTCTCAACCATATTCTTCTTACCATCACATCTCTCTCTGACCCTATCATTTCTTACTTAGTCCACCCACCGCACCACATAGTGCCCTCAAACATTCATTTCTAGCACATTCACCCTTTTCAGAACCTTGCCACCAATACTGCCTGGCAGCATCTCCCACAGAGCACCAGGATTCACATGAACCATACATCATTGCAGCTCTAAATGGCAAGAAAAATCCACATTTCTTGATTTACATCAAAAAAGAAAATATGATCATTTAATATATGCACAAAATAACTATATAAAAGAAATCAATACATTTGATTGAGAATCTAAAAAAAAATTATGAGATTCAAATGGATTACACCACTAATTCTAAAAAAGTAACCATTATAAAAAATGAAAAAATCCACATTTCTCATTTCATTTTGACCAAGTACCACACAATCATACAAAAAATGATAAATTTTGTTAAAGAAAATCAGAAATTTAATAAATTTTCAATGTCACAGCTTTTAAACACATACTTGGACTGTGTATCTATGAATAAATGTCTAAGTATAATGAGGTTTGACGTCCTATGATCAATCCCTATATATTTGCAAAAATGCATACTTGAGTCCACATATCTTGATGTTTGGTGCTTTGATTTAGGATATTAACTTTGCAAGGTGGGAAAAGAAATTAGGCATAAAGTTGATTATGATATGAGAACTAACATACTGCTATTCTGTATATTCCATTACAAACTTGAACCATCATAGTGTAAATTCAAAGGAAACAGAAACAGTTCATATTCCAATCATGCCACCATTTTGCCTTAAAGTATACTTAAACTGAATTTTGAGTGAAGTGATCATTGTTGTACAACTACACACTATCTTTGTTCTATGGAAACCATTTCCTAGTATTAGGAAGGGGTGAAGGATGTACGACATCAAGTTACGTGTCAATGAATGAACAATCCTGTCAGTGTCAAACTACCCTTTGTGACTTCCAAGACAAGAGAGACAAGTATGACTCATCAATCATAACACTAAAACATCCAATCTGACATAATTCTTACGACGTCTTACATCACATAATCTTGTAACTGCTGCATCCAATACCCATTGTAGAAGAGCCACTAACAAAGACCAGTCTCTATCACAATCAAACCTTATGTGAACCATAAAAATAAAATACTAGAGAGTTAAAGATGTGAAGATACAAGAGATAAAACTGAGGGGGTGAAAAATGTCTTTGAAATGGAGCAGGTCATAGCTGTCAAAAAAAAAAAAAAAGGAAAAGAGCTCCAAAGCATAGCCCTGAAAGGAAAGAAACAAGACAATTGGCACAAAGCAATCACATGATGCTGTGGCTCATCAAGCAATGAGAGATCTAGTTTATGCATACGCACAAACAGCCAGTTCAAGGGAGCAGACATAAATATATACCTAGAGAGGAAGGAAAGAGAGCCAGTAGCATGAAGGGAAAAGGGTCAAGTGTCATAGAAGAGACTAGTGATAAGTCAAACTGCTTTAAATTTGATTATGTCAAGTAAATGTGTATACTTACTGTCAATGCAGAAGTTAGAGCAGAGACAAATCAATCTTTGGATATTTGAAAAAACTGTTCAAAAGATGAGAATCCTCAGGATCTGAACAGAATTCCTAGTTCTTAAAAGGCAGCTACTTGTGTTATGTAAGATTTGCAAGACAGATTAAAAGTTGCAGAGGTGCTGAGTATGTTTATTGATTTGAAAGGTGAAAATACAGAACCATCAGAGGAAATATAAAAGTGAAGAGTTTCAGGTTGACAAACTACGAGAAACTTTGTTTTGGGGTGCTAAACTTAATTACTTTGTCTACCCTATATGGGAATCCTTTCCAAGTCTGACTTTACAGAGGTGCTCAAGATGAGATGAGATATAAACTGAGGAAAAGTTGGAAAATATTTAAGAAAGTGTTTAAATTCAAAATTTTGAAAACAGAGAAAATACTGTCGTTAAGAAAGAGCCTTCATTCAGTGTTCAGTAATCTCACAGGTTAGACTATTTCACAAATGGAACCCTTTGAAGTTATTACATTCAACTAGGATCGCAAACAAATGTCAAACTGAATAACTTTGTCTGATGAACAGCGGGCACAATCTTTGCTGCAAGTTAAAGCATAGGACAGTAGTTAGTGTTCCCATGGACCTGCTCACTCAATAAAGATGTGTTAGTTGTCTTACAAGTGTTATTTTTGGATGGAAAATAAACCAATGTTGGTTCTTCCTTAAAAACCCTGAAAGATAGCTAACATGAAACAAAAATCACATGTGACTGTGTTGCAACATCTATAAAAATGACTATGAACTGTATCTTGCTAAGCATGTGAGCACCATCACGATATAAGCACTAACTCTGATACCCCTGAAATCACTAGACAATTATTCATGGCATTCAATGAAGAGTTCATTCAGTCTTAGCATATCAGTTCCTTTACAACTCATATTTCTGATGGGGAAAATATTGATAATTTCAACTAACATTTCTCTAAACCTCTAAAGTAATACATAGTCACCATCACCTGTGATTTGAGTGGATAGTGGTTAAAAGTTCTTGTTGAAAAGTTCACTATTGTTGAACAGTTCACTAAAATAGCAATTTGTTACTTCTCTTTTGAACAACTGGGAACTGCACAAGAATTAATTCTACCTGAAGCTTTCAGTTGTTTTTCCTTTCTTAATGTTTCATTCAAAACAGGTTGCTGGGTGTCTTGAGGCTTCTGCTGTGTTTGAAATCTATGTGGTGACAGGAATTCACCAGCATCCTCATATTCACCAAAGGCTGCAGTTTTTGTTTGATATCTACTATCTGTAAAAAAGGAAAAATATAAGTATTTCTACAAACCCTAATGTATAAAAGTAAGCACATATAATTCACAAAAATGGGAAATTTGTTCATTCATAAATGTATGCAAATCATTCAGCTGAGTTTTTGTTAGAAATGGTTTTTCTATATAATTTTGTAAGTTCACAAAAAAAATCTTTGCAAAATACACTGCTTTGTGGGAGGATTTTGCATGTGTCTTTTGATTTTAATTACAGGACTTTGTATCATACCATATTAACATCAAAATTTGTGGTGTGGTAGTAACAGTGGAAGAGAGCAGAAACTGACTGAAAGAGTTGAACAGAGTGTGCTGTAATTGTTCAAAAATATTGAAGGAATAAGCAAAGAAAGCTTACCTAAGTAAGTTTATGTCAGAAATAAAAACAGCAAAGGAGTGGGGTAGGCTAAAGAGATGGAAGGATGGAGAGAAGAGGCTCTGGTATAACAAGTCCTGAACATTCAGAACACTCAGGCACCTCACCATGAGTCATACATATATTAAATAACCTTACCAACCAGTCAACAATACAGTCACCCCCTTTTTTAATAAATTCCACTGCAATACCATCCAAACCCACTGCCTTGCCGGCTTTCATCTTCCGCAAAGCTTTTACTACCTCTTCTCTGTTTACCAAATAATTCTCCCTAACCCTCTCACTTTGCACACCACCTCGACCAAAATGAACTGTAGGCTGGTAGAGAGGGCAAAATATAAAACTTTGAGGTGGTTTGGGCACGTGGAAAAAATGCAAAGTGGGGAATACACAAGGATAGTGTATGACAGTAAGATTAAGGGGATTGGTGTGAGAGGAAGACCACCTGTGACATGGAAAAATAGAGTGGAAGATTACTGGAGGAAGAGAAATGGGAGAAGAATGCTTGGTGTGGTGTATGTGAGGGAGGCATATAAGGACAGAAATATGTGTAGACTTTTGCCACGGCCACCACCTTAATGGGAGTTCCTGGAAGGAATGGGCATCCAAGATGTAGGGAGATAAATAGATACACCACATCCCTAAAGATCACCTACATTTCAGCTAACCTAATAAAAATAATAATGAGATTCAACCTATTTACATTAACTTATATGAGAAAGACTTACAATACTGAAGCAATCAATTAAACACTCAATAAACTACTTATGTTTTTCCATGCATTTTGTTACAGAGTAGATATCATCTAAAAAGTTAGCACATTGAAAGTTAAGTAGTAAGAGTTCATCTGCCAAAATAAAGAATCATACAGAAAAGGCACAGCATTCCAGTCCATTAACTAACATGAAAAGAAACACAATAAACCATTCAATAAAACTAGAATATTACTGTATTTGAATCTCTGTACTAACAAAGCAGTTCTTAATACTAGAAAAATAATGCATACAGAAAAGGCATTCTCTCCTAAGTGTAGTAAATGCAATCCCTACAAGTGCTGTTCTAAGTAAAGTAATGCTTAGCAATCCATGTTTTCCCATATACTTCCATTTCATGAGCTAGTTGTAAACCACCCTAAGGGCAGGGCCAGCCAGACCCCCCTACCCATCACTCTTTTACAAATAACAAAAAAGAGTATTATCATTATCCACAGACTGCACAAAGCAAAGTTTCATGCTCACAAATGCCCTCAGTTGTGTCAGTCTCATTATAAAGAATTTCAAGATTTTATCACATTACTTCTTACTATCATAAATGGTGGAAGTACCAACACCATACAACTCCAAGATTTTTTGTTGCCACACATAAGTTCAAATTCTTTAATGTTTCGTCTTTTAACTAATGTTTTGATATACAGACTCCCATTGAGCTACTAGGTAAGTAAAGATATCCTAAAAAAATATGGAACAAAATTCCCTCAGGTGTTAGGATACTGTAGTTCACCAGTTATGGAGACTTGTTTGCTATGATCATCCCCTTAAGGGATTTCCCTGAGGGAACAAATCTAAGGGATAGATGGACAGACAGACAAATAGGTAGTTTGGTTACTTACACAGATTAGACTATGAGCACATCTAAAACTCAAAGGGTACTCAATTAAATAGATTTAGTTTAAGTTAAATAATCAATTGCCTCATATATAACAGAATTATGGATTCTTGATTTTGTACTAAATTGCACAAAATACTATTACTAGCAGTGGAATAAAAAAATCATCAAATAATATCAATACCAGGATATACCAAAAACTACCAATTTACTCTGGCTCAAGGTAATACAGGATGATAAAAAACTGTATCACACAATATCTATCTATCTACTTTAGGTCCCCGTTACCTTTGGGAACACTCTCAATGGAATAGTCACCAAAAAAGTTTCCATAATTGGCAAACTCCAGTGCTGCTCCTCAGCCTTTTGTACCTCATCTTTAAAAGGCCACAGGTAGAGGGCAACTCTAGTGCAGTGTTTTCAGAGACTGCTACCAAATGTTCTTACCAACTACTTCTATCTAATGTGTCTTCCAAATGTTCCTGCCTTATTTTCCAACCTGCTACTTCTAACAAATGCTCCCATCTAATCTTCCTACCAACTACTTCTACCTTAGGCTCCTATCTAACATTCCTACCTCTTCTATTTTTGCTCCTATGCCGAAACGCAGGGCTAGTGCACAGAACTCACCACAGAAAAATCTAGAGTTACAAAGAATGAGTTGTGTAAGTTATATGCTGTCAAGTGTTATGTATGACAAAGAAAGATTATATGTTTGTGGATAGAATGCCAGCAGTTCATGTGTGGGTGAGGCAGAAGTAAAAGACAGCTGTCAAGGTCAGTGGAGTAAAACAACATCCATTGAAATGCTAGCTCACTATGCAGCTGTCACTAGCCCTCCCAATACCCAGGCTGGTAGTGCCACTAATATATCTCCCTGTTTGGTGGCTGCCTACCAACTACTACATAATAAGCAGCTGGTAACTGGCAAACACTGACAGCATAAACTAAACATTCAAAATGAAATCCGTAATATTAACAGCATGCACAATAATAATGAAGCATAAACTGGGGAGAAAACATATAAACCTGAGAGGGATTTATCATATACTACTCCCCACCTCTGAACCCTCCACCATCAGGACTAGGAGAAAGCCAGGCCCTGCTTGACTGTCTTAAACGCTCGGGTATGCCTTCATCTCCATAGTCATATATATAGTCCAAGCCTGCCAATGGAATTATTTGTCTTTTTATTTCACAGAAAAAAACACACAAAACAATAAACAAGAGTATGTCATGCTTGCAGTTACATAATTTTTTGGTTTTATCTAATGATGTGGGTATTCTTTAACCACAAAATAAACAAAATTTAATATAAAGATATCATCATGAAAGAAATACCAAGAAAGTATACAAACAAGTTAAGGACATGACACAGCTGCCATGGAAATTACACTGAAATCCAAACCCAGTTTTCCCTTTCCACATCCAGGCCCCACAAAACTTTCCATTGTTTATCCCAGATGCTTCACTTGCCCTAGTTCAATCCACTGACAGCACCTCAACCCCGGTATACCACATCATTCCGATTCACTCTATTCCTTGCATGCCTTTCACCCTCCTGTATGTCCAAGCCCCGATCGCTCAAAATCTTTCTCACTCCAGCCTTCTACCTCCAGTTTGGTCTCCTGCTTCTCCTTGTTCCCTCCACCTCTGACACATACATCCTCTTTGTCAATATTTCCTCACTCAGTCTCTCCATACACTCAAACCATTTCAACACACCCTCTACTGATCTCTCAACCACACTCTTTTTACCACATATTTCTCTTGCCCTTTCATTACTTAATCAAACCACCCCACACGAAATGTCCTAAAACATTTCATTTCCAACACATCCACCCTCCTCCGCACAACCTTATCTATAGCCCATGTCTCACACACATATAACATTGTTGGAACCGCTATTCCTTCAAACACCCATTTTTGCCCTCTGAGATAAAGTTCTCGCCTTCCACACATTCTTCAACACTCCCAGAACCTTTGCTCCCCCACCCTTTGACTCACTTCCACTTCCATGGTTCTATCTGCTGCTAAGTCCACTCACAGATATCTAAAACACTTCACTTCCTTCAGTTTTTCTCCATTCAAACTTACCTCCCAAATAACTTGTCCCTCAACCCTATTGAACCTAATAAATTTGTTCTTATTCACATTTACTCTCAACTTTCTTCTTTCACACACTTTACTAAACTCAGCCACCAACTTTTGCAGTTTCTCACCTGAATCAGCCACCATCACTCTATCATCAGTGAACAACAACTGATTCACTTCCTAAGCCCTCTCATCCACAACAGACTGCATACTTGCCCCTCTCCAAAACTCTTGCATTCACCTCCTTAACCACCACATCCATAAACAAATTAAACAACCAAGGTGACATCATGCACCCAGGCTGCAAACAGATATTCACTGGGAACCAATCACTTTCCTCTCTTCCTACTCATACACATGCCTTACATCCTTGGTAAAAACTTTTCACTGCTTCTAGCAACTTACCTCTCACACCATATACTCTTAATACCTTCCACAAAGCATCTCTATCAACCTTATCATATGCCTTCTTGGAAATAGTAATCAGAGGGGTCAGAATGATCATCCTTCTTTGAGATGGAATGTATCAATGCATGTTTCCAAATAGAAAGAAAAATTTGGTTTTTAAACAAACAGAACAGATGAGCAAGTACAGGTGCAAGTTTAGAGGCACATTCTTTCAGTACATGGGGATGGATGCCATCAGGACCAAAAGCATTGCATGTGTCCAGGGAGAAACGCTTTTTGAACAGTCGTAAAAGAGATTATGGGTAGGGGGATAGGATAAGTAAGAGGAGCATCAGGGGTGAAGAAATGTAAGAGTCATCCAAGGTGAAGTTTGGGGAGAAAAAGGAACCAAAGAGAGATGCTAATCTATGGAAGAGACAGCTCTTGTACTGTCAGAACAAAGATGTGAAGGAAAGGTAGATCGACAGAAATTGTTAGAGATGCCATTAGTGAAAGACCAGAAAGACCTATCAGTAGATGACAAGGAGAGGTTATCACACTTCCTATGAATAAAGAAAAACTTTGCCAAATGGATAACATGCTTGCAGTGATTACAGGCAGTGATAAAAGCTAAATGGGACTCAGAGAAAGGAGAATCTTTCTAAGCCCAATATGCCTGACCCCTTCCGTGAATGACTTCTGAACAGGAATTGCTGAACCAAGGATTGGAAGAGGAGTTCATCTTGAGGGAAGAGGGGATAAATGCTTCCAATCCCACAAGAATATCCTCTGCCATGCATTTGGTGGAGACAGAAGCATCACCACTTAAGACAGTAATTTACCCAAGGAAAGTCGGAAAAGAAGTTACCTAAGTTATCCCAGCCAACCTTGTTGAAGTGCCAATATCTGTACTTAGAAGAGGCTGCTGGAAGGGAGGTGCCATTAAAATAGACACATTTATGAGAGTGTTATCAGGTGAACCAACTGGGGGTAAAATTGTGTACTTACAGCTGTATGGACTGGAGGTGAAAAATAGATCCAGACTATCAGGAGAGTCATCATAGCAGTCAGGAATATGGGTAAGGTGGGAGATAATTTCCTCTAAATCATTGAGAATGGAAAATGTAAGGACTTCCATCCCTCCACCATCCGTATGGGAGGAATTCAACTATTCCCTATGGTGAATGTTGAAAGCTCCAAAGTAGAAGATATTGGCTTGTGGGTGAGAGGATGTCAGTCTCATGGCAGGAGTTTTGACAGCCAAAGAAAGGTATAAAATTTGTAGAATCAGGAGAGCAATAGGCAAAACAGAGGAAAAGTGTGGTAGTTGGGAGACACACCTTGAGCCACATATCAAATTCTGGATATTCAAGGTCCTTGAGGTATGCAACAGGTGTGATGATGCCTGAATAAGCACAAACACCACTTTTGAACTGGAATCGTGA
>JAUUDY010291101.1:0-11980 GCA_032361765.1 Panulirus inflatus
TTTCTCCGTTGGCGTCAGGGTAAACACCCATCCCCCCCGAAGCTTGGTTACCTTTCCGTGGTGGGGGGGACTTCATGGATTGAGCAGTAGCAACCATCGTTGGTTGCTTCTGTTCAATCCATGAACGAAAAACCAAGCATCTTCAACGTAAATGTCGTATATACTCATATAATGCATCAGCCACAGTGAAGTCTTTGCCTGTATTGTGGCTCAATTTACAGTGGTACTCCTGAGTTTTCACTACCATTTCTTGTAACCGTTTGGAGCACGGGAATATAGACATGCCTCTGATATTGATCAGGGGTTTATTGTGATCCGTAATAACGTTTACAAAATGACCGTATGTGTGTGTAGTGGTGAAAGTTCACAAGATAATAGACAATAAGCCAAAATTTTCATTTTTTATTTGAGCATAGTCTTTCTTTGTCTCACTCGAGGATCTATTTACAGAAGCTACAGGCTTTCCTTCCTGTAGAAGAATTGAGCCAAGTCCATATTAACTAGCATCATTCTCCAGCGTTAACTCTTGGTTAGGGGTCATAAAATACTAGTAGGGATTCATCACTTATCATGTCTTTTACTTTCTGGAGGCTGCTCTTGTGCTACAGACCAGCCCCAAAGGAACGTCAGTTCTTAAATTATGGAATGGGTGCAAGATCTCACACACATTAGGGAGGAATCTAGACACAAAATGAACATTATTAAAAAGGATCTGAGGCCAAGTTTTGGACTCTGGGGATCGGAAAGTTCTTAACTGCTTTAACTTTATCAGGATCAGGTTGAAGGCTTTCCTTGGTCATATCATGTCTCATGAAAGTTAAGATGTCACATTGCAAATCCATCTTTTCCTTGTTGAGCTGCATATCATTCCTTCTACAACATTTAAGAAAACTTTTTAGATTTGCCTCGTGAACAGTTACGTTAGCCCCATGTATCATGGTGTCATCAGTAATGCTTGCAACTCCTTTCAAACCTGCGAGTGCCTCAAGCAATTGCTTTTTGAAACATTTTCTGAGGAGACATTCGGCCCCAAAAGTAGACGCAGCCACCTAAATCTACCATGACATGTTTGCAATGTGGTTAGAAAACTAGAAGGAGTATCAAGTCTCACATGTCTACAGCCAGACGACGCCAAGTCAACTTAAGCCCAAATCATGAAGGGTGTCCTCAAGAATAGGAAGTGAGTCGTGTTCTCTCTCTGAAGAACCTTATTCAGCTCTCTCGGGGTCTATACAAATCCTGACTTTCCCGTCCTTTTTCAGGACTCACAACAACTTGACTCACCCAAGGGCAACGTTGGCTCATCTACAGGTTCAATTACACCCAACTTGGACAGTCACTCTAATTCTGACTTTAGCTTAGGCTTCATGGATACTGGCAATTGCGCCTGTCTGGAATGAGTACTGGTTTAGCGTGAAGGTCAGCTTTGAGAGACTGTACACCGGGAAAGGTTTCTACTGAACCTTTCATCACATCCAAATACTCAACCTCTAGCTTGACCTTGTTCACTTGCTCAAAGTTGCCCTCCTTCACTTCCGCTAGCCCCCATCTGTTGTGTAAGATTCCCTTCAAGGACAATGAAATCAATATGTAATTTCGGACCGGTCGCAGGGAAATACAAACCTCTAGTGCCCATACCAACTGGAACCTGACTGCTTTGGTTCCAAGTCTTATGAATTCTATTAGTAGGTTTGATATGTTTGGCGAAACTGATGGGCACGGTGTTAGTGGAACCGGTGTCAGTCTGAAAAACTGTCTATTTACCCCCTGTTATTATCTTAAACAAGAAGCAAATATGATAATAATCATGAAAGATGGGGTAAGCAACGAGCAACACATGGACTTGGTAAGCCTCCCCCACACACACCAACACAATAGCACAACAAACATCAATAAACAACTACAAAATATGCAGCAACAGAAACCTTTAATAATAAGTTACATCAAAATCTGACGACTTAATAATAAAACAAACCAAAGAAAAGCATCAAATGAAATACCAAGAACAATGGAGTTCTCTGGTTGATAGCAGAGTCTTCTATACTTCTGTACGTCCCATTTCCCACATTACTTATCCTCAAACAAACTTCCCTCCCCACTCAAAATCCACCCACAAATCCTCCAAAACCCTTCCCCCCTCCAACCCAAGACCGCCAATCAACGCCAAGAACGAGTTACAACCGTCTTTACCACAGCCACATCATCATCATTTGCCTCGAAATCTCTCTACCTTCTATCATCTTGCCTTTGTGTTTCGCATATTTTCCCACCCCTCAAATTCCTCCAATTATGTCCAGCTCTTCGTCTGCTTGACGTCTTGCCGCTAGGGCCCTGCTCCATTCTCCTCCAGGAGCTGAAATACTCTATGCTGGGGACTTCAATACATACCGCAGGGATTGGTTTGGGCTGTAACCGGGTCGATCCCGGGGAAGCCCAGGCCTTTCCTTACTCTCTCCTTGATGGTTTGGGACAATTAATGAAACACCCTCCTCTAGTCCCTAATCTTCGTGACCACTCTTTTAACACGAGCTTTTTTTCCTTTATCTCTGAATCCTCCTACTTGATGCATACACCATTCCTGCCTTCTTTAGGGCCCTTTGACCACACTCTTATTTCTGTGACTTCAGACTGGGCTCACTTGACCACCATCCCTTCCCAGAAAACTCCAACTCTGGACACTTTTGGGAGAGCCCAAGTGGTAGTTTTCCCTGTGCAGCTCCCATACCTTGGAATGGGTGCTGCTTCTCTGGTCGGGATGGAATCGTAATGTGTCGAGCGCATAGCAGAAGTTATTACGGCTGGGGATGGAGGTCTACATCCCATCTTCATTCTAAATCTTTTCCACATCCTTCGTGGTTTGACTGCTCGTGTTCTGATGCTTGTCACCACATTAGGGACGGTGTGTGGTAACCGGACCACGAAACTCTTCCCTTCCCCAGAAACCCACTGATTTCATTTACGTTCGGACTCATTGTAAATCTGTTCTACGAAGATCCAGGTGCATTCTCGTAAAGTGTGCTGACCTGACTCCTACCGACAAATCTTTTCTTGATCTTTAACGGAAAGCATCTCCAACAACTGTAATTCCACCTTTCCTCATCTTTTCCGACCTGATCAATCTATTGCTCACTCTCGAACTGATTAAGTCGCTCTATTTGGCACTTTGTTTTCGTCTAACTCAACGTTAGATGATTTAAATTCTAATCTTACGCCCCAGTCTCCTCCCTCTGGACCTATGATATCTATTTCCACATTTTATTATATTAGAGTCTCTCTCAAGCCACAGATATTGCCTGTTCCTTTATAACCCTATCAAGCACGAGTAAATATATATCGAAAGATAGTTTTAAAGGATCGTAAAGTAAAATCTCGTACTCTTAAATCATTCCTCACACCTAAGCCTATATCATCCATACGCTAGCAACAAAGAATCCACGAGAGAAAAATAAAGATATCAAATCATAGAAGTGGCGTCTCTATTCTAAACATTTAACCAATAATATTTATCCAAAGCACAAAAACAGCCTACTTACCTTTAAGTTGTCGTCCTTTGCACACGATGATATCTTCAATAAATCCGAAGTAGAATTTAAACTACTGTAAAATTCCCGAAGTTTGCTTGAAAACTTTTTTGGCGACTAGTAAGACCTCGACAGTTGGGGGTTTTCTGATATTTTCAATGTCCACACCTTATTCACTTTCATCTGTTTGCAAAGTCCTCTCAGTTCTTCACAGGTTAACAGCAAAAGAATCTCTTCTAAATTAACCAATTCATTTTCTTGATGCAAGAATTTTGCACTGCCAAGTTCATTTACATACAGCTGAGTGTCTTCCTTATCACAGATATCTCGATACTCTATCTTGAACACTCTATTCCATTTAATCTTCCTTTGGAATAAACGAACATATAGTTTCTGTGCTGAAAGAGAGAGACCCTTGAAAGTTTCAATTACTTTGAGATCATCGTCATTCAAAAGTTTCAAGTCTTGAGGCTGTGAAAGAACTGTATTCAAACTTCTTAAAAAGTTTTCCAAATAATACCCTTTCCTCTGTCTGTATACAATGTGATCATACTTCTGCTGACCAAACTCTTCTATATTATTAGAAGTACTTGTTGCTCCAGTACCAGATATTGCTAGAGAGTCTGAAGCCAAGCCTAAAGATTGAGTGGTTTGCTTTCTCCAAACTTTCGTTACCATTGATAGGTTTCGGGATGACTTCTGTAATAACCCTGTCCTCTTTAGGCCTTGTTTAAATTTCCAAGGGCTTCGGTAAATATTTCTGCCTTTCTGTGAAGAGGTTCGTGATAAAGAATCAAATACAATGTTTTGATTACATGAAGTTCTGGTTACATCTGCAAACTTCTTTACATCAACTGTTACTTCAGGTGGGACTTTCACCTTCACTTTTGAGTCTTCACGGGATTTATCAGGAGCCTTAAGATCTGATTTTGTATGGATAGCTGTAAAAAGTTGTTTAACATGGTTATGGCTCTCATCAATATCTACATTACTTGGTAGTGGGCTAGGGGGTCTTGAGGTTAGAGGCTCTAGATTCCCAACATGGCTAAATGATGTCAAGTTTTCTGTATCACTTAACAGCATGTTACTATCTGTACTGGTTTCCGAACTTTGCATATTTTTGCAATTGAGATCGAATTTCTGCTCATCTGTTAACTTAGTTTCAAGGAATAAGGATGCATCCTCCATTTCTGTCACATTACTTTTCTTCATGCTTTAATCACATTCCAAAAACAGTGATTTCAAAATCTTATGGGTAAGCTTATTTGATTTTGTCTATAATCAGGCCTTTTCTTCAAAACCTTTACCAGGAGACAGTGGTCTGTTTTCTTTAATCTCTCATAGATTTTAAGGATACAAATTTTAAGCTAATCTTTCAAGCAGACTTTGTTCAAATTATTGAGGTTGTTTTTCAACGACCTCTTCCTAAATCTTTAATCACTTCAGATTCCTTACTTAATGACAAATTGCTTTTATCCCTTTTCTGTATGTGCAGTTGCAGAATCAAAGTGTTTATCCTGAATTTTCTGGTAACTGCTATCATCAATCGCTCTATTCTATTAACCATCCCAAGAGCAATACCTCACTATTTTTTTGCTGTGACTCAATCACAATAAACCTGATTCTGTTCAAACAATGCTTTCATTTTCTTACCAGACTTGGTAAGAAACTGCTATGTATTTACAATAAATTGTTTCTGATCTTCTTCATAAGTCATCTATGAATAGATCCAGTTTACTACCAAAACTATATCTCGTGAGATACCACAACAGACATTTTCTCCTTCATAAATTTGAGTTTATCTCACATATAGACTTATGGAGAGAAAAGCCCTAGTTACTGCTACTCATCTTTCAATCAATTTCAAATTCAACAAAAACAGATACTAATCATTATCTGCACTATCTGATAATATCTACTTTATTTTTCCACAATCTCATATTCAATTATTATTTTTTCCACAATCTCATATTCAATTATTTCTTTTCAATCTTCCACATCAACATGCCCTTATAAACACCTTTTTTTCAAGTTACATTTACTTTTTCAGTGTTAAGGAGCTAATCAAACTTGCATTTGGGACTTTGTATGATACATTCTAAACATTTAACCTTTCCAACAGGTACTGGTCTAAGCCTCAAGCTAGAGAAAGTGCAGTAAAGTTTTCTGGGTCTTAACTCGGATTCCTGCAGCACCTCCTTTTCCTCAGTAAGCCAAAGACTGCCAACTCACCACATGTCACAATTTCCACATCCTGTAAATTAAAAAATCAAATAAATCACCTGTTTAGAATTGGCTTCTATATGTTCAAAACTGTTAAAAAGTACATTAAACATTTCAGTAAAACAAAGAAAAACAATATTTATAGGAGCCTATAAGCCGACCAAGATAACTTTAATCAGCTATGAATTATCAACAGGGGCCCTTATCTAAACAACATTACCCTTTTCATCCATCAGTCCACAAATATATATCCTCGCCATCTCTAACACACCACTTGACACATCAACCCTTCTCTCTCTTTGCTAGTTTTTCCTTCCTTTTTTTTTCAGAAAGTCATAATGGTACAGCTTCATCTAGTCTCTCTCACACCAAACTGGAATGTGATCATAGCTTGAGGAGCACTTTATGGTTCTCAGGGCTCTCTTGACCAACATCAAGTGACTGGGACCTACTCTACTCTTCCTTAAAAAAAGCTCCTAGACCTGGTCTTTATCCATTCATTTCTGTAAAATTCACAGTTTCAAATCTAACCTTCCCTTTGCAAAAGACCATCTCCACTTCTTTTCCATGGCTGCTTTGCTATTAAACCATCAGATCTCTAATTTCCATCATTGTTCCCACTCCAAGGGTGGTGGTTGTGCCTAGTTTAACATAAGAGCAGCCATTGCTTGCCTTGTAGATCTTGAGTCTCCAAACTTTGCGGTCATCCAACTGTATAAATATTCTGTTGTGTATTGTACATTTCCTTCCCAATTCCTCAAACTATGCACAACTTCAACTATTTGATTTTCTGCATGATGCATTGCTCTCTTCACGTGTATTGTACGTACTGAAATAATCTATGCAATGGATTTCAGTTTAAAACACCAAGATTAGATGGGCTCTATCCAAGATGATCCTGGCAGTGCCATGGCTTTTTCTTTCTCTTTCCTTAACGTTCTTCGACCAAAAACCAATAATGAGTTCATGACTGTCATGACCACTCTTTTAACACACTTGATCACTTTTTTATTTCTGAGCCTTCTCAATCTGATTATGCAATTTCTGCCCCTTAGGGTCCATCAATCTTATTTCTGTCTCTTATAATACAGAAAGCCCATTCTCTATTTCTCCCTTATCATGCCAATTTTGGCATTTTCAGAAAGCTAAGCAGTCTTCCCTGTATGACTTCTTTACTAACCTTCCCTGGGGTAGATAGCGCTTCACTGACCATGACACCGCTTGTGCTGAAAGCACAGCAGAAGTTAGCAAGGCTGGAGCCTTATATCCCACTTCTGCTTAAACTTTCTCCCCTCTGTCACTTTTGCAATGCAGCATAATGGACCACGAAACTAACATCTTCATAAAAGGATATTGTGCAGACTTCACCTTATTTTTTCTCACAATCTTTCTGGTCTTTAACAAGAACCATCCCAAAAAAATTTCTGTACTTCAATCTTTTCTCCTTTCAACAGAAAACTCACATAGTTCAATCTTCTCTCCTCTCAACAGATAAGTCTCAAACTCACAAAGCCACAACTTTGGATGGTTCTTCCTTTACTCCTCTGCCCCCAGTCTCCTAACACAGGGTTAGTGAATACCTGGTAAAGTCTTCAGAGATCTGCTACCCAGATGGCTCAGGTTGATTCAGACTGTTGGGTTGAGTTGTTGGTTGACCAAACTGTTGGAAGCCACAGTCTGCAGGGCCAATATGGTAAACTTTGTAGGTAAATATCCAGGGCACAGAAACTCCACTGTGCATCCCGTGGTGTTTCTGATTATTTCAGGTGTATTGCAGAGCCAAAGGCCCTGCAAGTTTAAGGTGTTAATTATGACCAAGTTGGGGACCATAATTTCTAGAATTTTCCAAACATAGTTGACGATATACCTCTCCCATCTGCACTCCACGGGGTACATTTGATTTCAGCAATTCTCTGTAATTCAGTTCCTTTACCACATTAATATGAGCTGTGAAAAATCTCTAAACATTCACTAATTCGACATTTTCACCAGCCTTATAAGGTGATGTTAGAACACAGCAGTATTCTATCAATGAAAGAATTAGCAAACAAGATAACAACCAGTTACTCTTAACTTGTCTTGATAGTCCACAAGATCCAGCCCATTATCCTTCTGGTGGAAGAAAATTATGTTTCGAGTTTGCTGAAGGCTTTGGTCTCTAGACATTATTACTCCTAGGTCTTTCACACTGTTCAACTGGTTTATGATAGAGTCTGTGTCTGTCAGGTATTCAGCACTGTTTTTGATTACTTAATTTTTACCATAAGAGCAACTGGAATTTTTCCCAATGAAAAGCATGTGGTTCTGCACAGCCCAGTAGATTTCATTTAAGTCTCTTTGCAGCCTTTCAGCTCCCTCTATTGACATGATTGTCATACTCAATCTTGTATCATCTGCAAAGTATGATATGAAACTGTGGCTCATACTTGCATGAATGTCATATATAAGAATAAGGAACAGGAGAGGTGCAAGTAAAGTTCCTTAGGGGACTGAGCTTTCTACCATGGAGGTATGGTTTACAGCTGCATGATGTGATCTGTTACTTAAAAAGCTGCAAAACCATTTCCCATTTTTTTAGTTATTCCTATTTTTTTGCATTTTTTGTGCAATTACACCATGGTCACATTTATCAAATGTTTTTGCAAATCTATGAAATCGTTACAGCATTTTTTGTTTTGTTTTCTAAAGCTTCAACAATCTTGTCATAATGGTCAAGCAACAGAGGCAAGATCTTTCCTTCCTGAAGCCATGTTGTCCTGGGTCATTTAGATTGTTCAGTTCCATAGATTCACATAGCTTGCCTTTAGGTCCCGTTAAAGGTTTTAATAACGTGTGATGTTAATGATATCCATTGACGGTTTTCTGGGATTCCTCTGCTTCTATCTTTCTGGAGTGGGGCAATGTGCATCAGTGTCAGTGCAAGTGCAAAACGTTTCTGCATATCTTTATGAAAACCAAGTTCCAAGAGTCTAGGCCTGAGACAGATTACATGGGCATGCTTTCAATTCCCCTTTCAAAATCTTGTGTTGAGGTGGATATATCTGTTATGCATTACAATGGGGATTACTAATTAGGAAGAAGTCCATTGGGCCATCTTTAATAAGTAATTTTTGGCTCAATAAATACCGATTCATAAAGTATTACTTTCTTAAAATCTTACTTATCTCCTGTCAGTCATCTGTAAAAATACCTTCCTCAATTTTTAGGGGGCTCTGGAGTCTGTGGCCCTTAATTTGCATTTTGTATACAAGTAAAAATGTTTGGGTTATTTCTTAACTTATTAATGGCTCTTTCCTCTTCATCCTTTTCCTATGTTTCATATCTTGAGTTTATGCAGTGGCAATAATTATAACTAACAAGGTTAGGATATACTGCTCCAGCAGTTGGAGCTCAATAATCCGGAAAAGTTTAATTTTAAGGCCTCAAAGGGATACTCAAGTTTTCTGGAGTACCCTAGTCTCACCCAATCTAGTGGTTGACCTTGTTAGTACATCCTTAGGGGTGAAACAGAAGTGTAAGGTACTGCCAACTCCATCAGGGCAATAGTTTATCAAAACAGACAAACACTTGAGATGTGGATGGTTATTTGGGCAACCTAAGAGCCCCACTGCCTCTGGGTAACAGTGTACTGGCTTTGCCCTCCACTAGTGTCTTGTCAAGGGTGGGGCACTAAAGGCGTGAAAGGGACAAGCAAGTGAGGATGATGGCTATGAATTTTAATGGGATGACTGGTAAAAGTAAAAGGAAGGAGCTTGTGAAGAAATTTAAAAGTTACAATTTGGGCAAGGAGTGAAAATGGAAACGATGAATGCAAGTTATGAGAGGGCACTGAAAGAGGAGTGGTATGGACAGGAATGAATGAAAGGTATCAGGGCAGGTGAAAAGAGATAAACAAGTGTGCTGAGAGTGTGGGGGATGCTACAAAGCATAGACGGAATGGATCAAGAACAGTGTGGCTGAGAGGAGAGATTGGTACTGTGAAGCATGCTTGGGCATGTGGATATGTGTCAGTGAATATGAATACTGTGTGAGGTAAGGGTGAAAAGAAAGATTTCTGGAGAAATTTGGATGATTGTATAAATGGAATTGAGAAAGAGAGAAAAGTGGTTGTTATGGGACATGAATACAAACATGGGATGTGATGAAACTGGTGAGATAGCTGGTACATGGGAAGTCATGGAGTAAATATGAGTGGAAGTGATCATGTGGATGTCTGTGCTGAGAGGGGTTTATTCTTTGCAAATACTTTTTTCAGTACTACATGATTCACAGATATACCCCCCTGGGTAATGGAAGGGTCAGTGATGGTTACGTAGTGAGCCAGCACTTCAGTGGTTGTCAATTTGGACTCTTCTGACCCAAGTAGATGTCCTCTATTCTGCCTCACCCAGACGTGGACTGCTGTATTCTATTACAAAGATACAATCTCTACCTGTCACAAATAACAGCTGACAACTAATTCTTTGCAATTCTAGATTTCCCTTTGATGAGCAGTGTGCTCTTGCCCTGCCTTTTGGCAAAATGGGAGGAGCAATAGGTAGTACTGTAGTTGGTAGGAAGGTTAGACAAGGAGCTTTAGGTAGAAACACTAAACAAAAACAGTAGGTAGGGGCATTACCTGCGAGCATTAGGTAGCAATAGCAGGTTTTAACATTAAGCAGGAACATTAGGTAGACATAATAGGTAGAAGTAATCAGTAGGAACATAAGGTAGGAGCCTCTGGAAACACTGTGCTAGAGTTGCCCTCTGGCAGTGGCCTATTAAGGGTAAGGCACTAAAGGCTGAGAAGTGGCACTGAACTTCACCAGTTATGGAGACTCTTTTGCTGTGGCCACCCACTTCAGGATTCCAGAGGGAACGGGCATCAGAGATAAAGAAAGAAAGATAGATGGCTTATGATATGAGGCCAATACATTGCAGATGTACCTTATGAATAGTATTAGCAAGTTTATGCAAGTTCCAACTTTACATAATTCACTGACTTAAAGTGTTTGTGATGACTGATACATGAATTGAAATGTACCGTAATGTATGACTAAAGTGGTCAGTGAAGGGGTTATAGTAGTGTTGACAAAGTGTAGCCTACATTTATCTTCAAAAGCTTACTATTGATTTTATTGCACTGTTTTTGAAACATTGCTCATTTCTTTTTTTAACAGAGAACTGCATTTCAGGAAAGCAATGAAACCATAGCTAGGGAGGATGCATAGAGTTTCTTTGGGGGAAGCAGTGTTCTTTAATGGGGAGTGAAGGTGATGCACACCACTCCACAGACAGTGACTGTGTTTGAGTGAAGCCTGAGTTTACATATACAGTAATGTATGAGTGTTGTGGTGAGTGAAGTCGTCACGCTAGTGCTGACACAACATAGCCTACGATTATCTTTAAAAGCTTACCAATAATTATATCTTAATGTTATTGAAATGTTGCTTATTTGAGTTATTAATGGAGAACTATACTTCAGTTAAACAATAAGCTCTGAGCCAGGGAGGAAGTGCAGTGTTCCTTTAGGGAAAGTGGTGTTCCTTGGAGAAGCAGTGTTCTATGTCAGGTACTGAAGGGGATGTGCTCTGCTCCACAGAGAGCCAGTGTATGATGACTGATATATTAGTTAACTTGTACCATGATGTATGAGTAATGGGGTGAGTGAAGTGATTACAGTAATGTTGAGAAAACATAACCTGAGTTTATCTACAAAAGCTTACCAATAATTTTATCTTAATGTTATTGAAACATTGCTTGTTTGAGTTATTGGATAACTGTACTTCAAGAAAACAACTAGCTCATAACCAGGAAGGAAGCTGTGTTTCTTTGGGAAAGCAGTTTTTCTTGGCAGGGAGTGAAGGCATGCACCACTTTGGTACATTATTCTATATTATGTTTTTGTTTTCACGTAAGTCACATTGCAATGAAAAATGTGTGTAAAATTTAAGATTTGGTTGATGATTTGGTACAAGTGGGATCACCAATAGATAATGTAACAATCTGTTTGCTATCCATGCTTACCCTTGCAGTTGAGGGTATTGTTGAATTTTCACCTTAAAACAGATAAGATATGGTCACTGTTTTATTCATATCTAAAACTGCATTTAGCAGTGAATTCTGCTGAATGATACTCCTCACCCCCTGAAAAATCTTGGATATGAGCCCATAGAATACTGTTTATAAATGTTTCAACTGATATGATTTGTTTACAGCTGTAAATGGTTTATCTTGTTGTATCTGAGTTTAATCAT
>JAUUDY010291211.1:1296-20980 GCA_032361765.1 Panulirus inflatus
GTTACCTTCCTTGACCTGACGTCCACCGCTGGGTGTAGTGTACCAGACGATGCCGAGGCTACGCCTTCTGTTGACCTGTGTCGCCACCCTCCTCCTCCCGTCCTTGACCTCTGCCATCACTGTCAACCACTCCAGGTGAGTTCAGAGGTTACTTTTTATTATTTACCAGGGATGATCCCGGTGGAGCAGAGTACCTTTTTTCCCCTCCAATGTTGGAAGGATCAAAACATCCAACATACCACTCTGCCATCGTACTCCTTTTTCTTCACCCCTTCCGCTATACATGCAACATTTCTACCACTGTAGGGTCCTCTGACCAAAAATGTATCTCGTCCAACCGGGCACACCGACCTTGTAAATCCAGTCAGAATGCCAACTTTGGACTTCTTTGGAGACCTCGGTGGTGAACCTTCCTACAATTACCGTTGGCAAAGAATGTCCAGTACAGAAATAAATTTCTTAATGTCCAGACACAAGATGCATGTACCATATCCCTCCTTGATACTGAGGACTGACTTGCCTCTGTACAGCACTTGTGAACGCCACAGCTCGGCAGGTGGTGTACAGCACTGGGGCTGTGTTGCTGTGCGTTCGGGCCTGAAGGATAAGTTAGAGGATAGTAGAGCCCCCTTCAGGTCCAAACTGCCTCGTACACTACCAGGGATTAGGTTCTTTGAGACACTCCCTGCGGTGGTCACCGCCTGTGCTGTATAGGTGACAGATGCGCGTGGTAATGCCCAACCCGTGCACAGATGGAGGTGGCAATACTAAAGCAACCGGATGATGCACGTGATAGCTTAAGGAACCAGATTCATGTGCGCGCGCGCACACACACACACACACACACACACACACACACTGTTGAAAGAAACGTCTTAACAATGACAGTTCCTTGCAGCGTGTGTCAAGTCGACCTTGGAACAGCATTTATTCAAAAATATACCGAAATGTTAACATTAACCACAAAATCATACATATCCACGAAGTTAGCAAGACACAAACAGGCTTGTAGATAAAGATGCACAAAGAACCTATGGTATCAGAGGACAACTTTCAAAGTCAAATGAATTTGAAGAAAAGAAAGCTGGCGACAAGAACATTCAAATCCAACAAGCCTCCTGGAAAGTAGGAGAAACATTTTACTGGAATTCTTGGGCAGAGTGGAGGGCCTGGGGGGATTTTCCAGACTTCTCTAGGGAGGAGGGAGGGAGGGCGTTCCAAGATTTTAGTGACTTAGTCTCCAGAATCTGGAGGATTTCCTAAGTCACAAATCTTAGTCTTAATGGGGGAAGGAGGTTCATGGATTTGCATATCTGGGCCACTAGGATTCCCACACGAAGTGCTACTGTGTAAAGAACTTTCAGTTTTTGAAAATCTTTCCAGAGATTTGTGGAGGTAAATATGGTGCATCATATATGTGTGTGGGGTATGGAGGGAGTCATGAGGAGGATCTTGGCAATAGATAAGAAAGCCTTGTAGATAAGAGAGCCTTGTGTAGTTCAGTGGGAATGATTGTGATAGCATTATCTTTTCCATGACTACTACTTCAGCTGGAATAACATTAACAAGCATCAGATAGGCTTCGAAGGGTGAACTAAGGTCCTACACAGGCCATATGCATGCTGAAGCTGAATTAGCATTTTCTCACTCGTGTACGTTAATTGAAATATTCATTGCATTTTATAAATGGCCTTCCCATGCCCTTTCAACATTACCCTATATGCCTGTGCCCTTACATACACATGCTTTTTGACGTACACACAAACGCACGCGCGCCCGAATAAAAATAAAAAAAATCGCACGGCAAGATGGGCAAATATGCATGACGTTAATTATTGGACTCTCAGCATGAGAAGGTCTCTCCAGTTGTGTAATTCGGGAGAACTCCTTAAAAGCAAAACTGCACGAGTCTGTACCATTTTGCTCGACTTTAATTATCCATAATTAAAACCTCGTCACAAAGATTCTCACCTGCAATTACTTTACCCAGCGGGTACCAGCAGGATGGACAAAGCAATTCTAGTAGTGAAGACTTCACCAACTCCTCCCAAGTGTGGCACGGGTCAGACCTGGCTACCGACGGAGGCGCTGATGGAAGCGGCAGCGTTCTGAGTGTGGCTTTGGGATCCCTGTGGGAGAGGGTTCGACCTTACATCTTCCAGGACACTGCCAAACTCGGTAAGTGTGATGCAAGTTAGTGTGTGTGCTATCATCTCTACGTGTCGGCGACATACAACATCTTTTACACATTACTTCCTTACTAAACCGACAACACGAGACATCTTTTACACATCACTTCCTCACTGAACAGACGCAGGACATCTTATACACATTAATTACTGAATCCACGACACTGAACCTCTTTTACACATTAGTTCTTTATTGGGTCTACAATACAGAACATCGTATACTAATTGCAGAATTTTGAGTGACTGTCGAATCTGTCAACACTAGTAATCTATTCCCTTCATCCCTGGATTACACCATCACATGCTTACGTCTTTCTATAAATCCACCAAGTTACCCTCATTCTATCGTCTTCTACCAAACTGTTACCTAAATCTTGGAGAGATTGTTGGGGGAACGTCTGAAAGGGAGACCATAAGTTATCTGAGTAAATACCAGCTTTGTTTTTT
Organism: Panulirus inflatus; assembly: GCA_032361765.1. Lineage (NCBI taxonomy): Eukaryota > Metazoa > Arthropoda > Malacostraca > Decapoda > Palinuridae > Panulirus > Panulirus inflatus. The sequence continues at coordinate 3,933 of JAUUDY010291211.1, forward strand.
CATTATGCGCGTCTAAACTGCACAGTCCTGTGTATTAAGATCCATAGCATGATCATGTCGTGCAAAGCCTTACTGCATAGGCTTACTGAGTGTTGTTGACTTGTATTTATAAGGCAGTATTGCTGATGTAACCGGTGTGTTTCATCCCCCGACCAGCTGATCGCTTGGCGGTCTTCAGGCAACGGATGCTCACGAAGGCCGAAGACGCCGTGAACGTGTACACCCGCGCAGCCGCAACCCGCTTTCCAGGTGAGTCGATTCGCCCTGTTCCACTGTAGCTTTCCCATCAAGCAGGTACGTTGCCTATGTTCCCTTGGCCCTACTCTCATCCTGGCACATAGTGACAATCGATGACACGAAAGATTTGGTAATGAATCGCGTAATGTCTCAGTCCCAGGCAGGCAGAGGTTTGCTCGACGACTGGAGAGCATAGATGCTACCAGCGAGGGAGGATGGACACACCAGAGGGTGAAGAGGGAAGCCCTGCATGATATCTTCAATTACAAAGACCCAGACGGTGAGTGGCAACCACACTCTTCAGGGTTTGTTGTAGCAGCGATGGCTTGAGCTATGGCGGTGGGGATTTTCCTTTCCCTTGTAGGTTGAACCATGCTACAAGGGTCAAGCTTGAGATGTGTCACCAACACACGTAGGCTATTTTCTCTCCTATACTTTTCGTTCTTCCCTTCCTGGTCAGTCGAAACTTAACTGGTAAAGAGCGTACCAAATATACATAATTTACCTATTTCATTTTTTTTCGGCTCCGCAGGTCTGCCAATTTTGAGCAAGATAGAGGGACTGTTGGACCTGGGAGTACGTGCCTCCAGGAGCATCGAAATGACCCAGTGGAACGGGCGGCTGATCGTGGCTGTTATAGACGCCGCCCTGAACGTGTCCATCTATGCTGTGGACGAGCAGATCAGACAGGTGGGTGGGGTTCCCGGGGCTCCTCGCTAACACGACCGACGATGCTTCGTAAATCCAGTTCACGATCTGTTTGGACAGGATAAAGTGTTGGACCGAAGTCTGTGTCACATGAACATATTTTAGACCTACATACAATAGGTGTTAGTGTAGGAAAGGAATGCAACCATGATAGTCGAACTTTCATCTAGAAATTGAATATTAGAGTTTTGGTGCTGAAAATATCCATGTTTTGTTGCTGAAATTCTGACTGGAGTTGGGTGATTATTCTACATTGAGGCCTGTCAATTGCCAGGGTCACTGAGGCTATGAGTGTCACGCTATGACCATTAATTTGAAAACCTGTCACACCAGCAAGTGTTGACGATAATTCTAAGCATAAACGCTCTCGCATGCTTATAAACGCCTTCGTAACCTGAATGAATTTATATAATTCTACACATACACACTCTTAACTATATACACCGTCGTAGCCAGAATGGATGAAATGACTTGGTTTCGATGTATGTTTGAGAGAGAAAGGTAGTGAAGAAGTAAAAGTAAAGCGCTAATTTTCCAAGGAAGGTTAGACAAAGAGAAGTTAGTTATCAATTAGTGGTTGGAAGTAGAAGTTAACAGCGTGTTCAAACACACAGGACTGAGATTCGACAAAAGGCGTGTTGGGACCTTTAAATTGTCATGTAAAAGAGATCAATACGAGACACTGAAAGCTTTTGTGTGTGTGTGACGTGCTTCCAGGAAAGAGTACTTAACCCAGCCTTGGGCATGAGAAATGATTAGATACAAATTCGCTACACGACAGACGTTGCCGACTATTTAATTCTCCAATACCTTCACATCTGGGCAGGTCCATCACACCGCTAGGCTGAAGGGCAACCACAAGTGCGACTTCTGCCGCGTGGGTCTGGGCCGTCTACTTCTCGTGTGTATCACCGTCGGGGAGCCTGATCCATACCAAGACTTCTTCAGCGGCGAGGACACGTTGGACGAAGTAACAGTCTACCTGGTGGATGAAGAAGCCCCTGGCCAGGGCCGTCTGCACCTGAACTTCCTCCAGACCATCCCGACCCCGAGTCCTCGATACGTCGATATCTGGTAGGCAGGGAGAGGCCCTGGTGTGGCGGGGGGCGAAAGGTTAGGAAGTTGCACTAAGGGTGGGAGTTGAAATTTGACATTGAGACGCTCAAGTTCGTAATGGCACCTGGGTAAGTAGGAAACCCAAGGTAATCAAAGCAATTAATGAAATTACGGCATGGATCACGAAAATGAGGTAATTCCAGTGTAGTAGAGTTGAGTGGATAGTACAAATTTCATGAGACTGTAACTTCGAATTTATGCTCAGGGTAACTTAATAATGTCCCTCCAAACACTGAGGTTATGTGACGTTCAATAAGAAACTTGTTTGTATGAAACACCTTCGTTGTTTGCGAGTTACATTTTGCTACATTTGTAAATACTGTGTTTGAAATAGACTCCATGACTGCATACGACGTTGTCATGTTGTCCTGTCAATGAAAGTAGTATAAACTACGACAGACACGATAGTATGTTTCTCGGAAAAACGCTCAAAACTTTGGTTCATGATAGTAATTCATGTGCACGTCTACCACCCCACAGGACGCAGCAGCACAAGACCTACCTGGCCGTCATCAACGCGGAGGTCACCGTAACCAACGGAATGTCTGGGGGACACGCGGGGTACGGGACCTACAAGAACTACCACACCACCTCCCGCCTCTACCGATGGACGGGTCTCTACTTCGACATCGTCCAGGAACTGCCGGGCACCAACCCGAGAGCCGTCCACTACTTCATAGCCAGCAAATTCTTCTTCCTGGCCGTGGCCAACTTCAGGAATAACAAGGGTAAATGAAAGGATGTTGTGTACGTCTTGTTTCCTATATGCCCATGAGTATGATGCGTGATTAACCATAGAACTTGTGTTTAACGAGGTTATCAACTGTCCACAGGCCAACACAACTGCGACAGCGTCATCTACCGGTACTCTGTGGACATGAATCGATACGTGCCCTTCCAGCAGATCCTCACCAAGGGCGCCACACACTTCGAGAGCTTCACCCTCGGCGTCGACCCGCGGAAGAACACTTTCCTGGCTGTGGCCAACTTCTGTGAGGATGACGAGTTCGGTGGGTGAAATTTTCGACACTTTGTTTTCCCACGTACCATCTGCCTGCTTAGTGTCGCATCCTCACAAATTCTTGTGCCTCTACCTTAACTCGACCCAGTGCAAACAGTTTGCCTTCCTCATCATTCTAACCCTTCGTCATGCACTTACCTCACCGCGCATACTCGTCACAAGTCTAACCAGTACCTTCTCTATATAAATATGGCGTGGTCCCATTTTTCATCGTACAGCTCTGTTCCACATCTAAATTGTGTACTCTGCTTGCTGCACATCCTGGTCTTGAAATAATCTTTCAACTCGTCCACCTACTCCTTCACCAGTGTTCTCTGCACATCAGTATTGGCTGAACTCTTGTTAGCCACACGAATGAACTAACTGTCTCCAAAGACAGACCTTCAACATTGTGGCATTTAATCCCTCAGTTTAGTCCCCTCTCAGATTTTTACAGCTTGACATTTTACTAGTATGATACTTTCTGGAGACTAACCTTCTACCATGTACAGTACCTTGGATAAACTGGATCCGCTACCCACAGTTTTAACATCCTCTACTGTATCTGAAGACTGTTTTCAGTGTAATCTGGTCCACAAGCGTCAGTCTAGGATCCACTAATCGCAGGATGGTAATGTCCTTCTGTCCCTTCATCTTGATAGTAATCTACCAGAATGTTCCTTGCCACATCCAGGGCCCAATCATACTCTTGTCTTTAAGAAAATGTTTAGATCTTTTTCTTCGCTGTCTACCATCTGTAGTCTATCTCCATCCCTAAAGTACCCCATCTTGTTATGCATTAGAAACATTACTTGGACAGGTCTTTTGTCATAGAATACTTCATTTATTGAAATTGTTCTGTACACAGAATGTCGTGTCTTCCTCTTGACGACATCGACCGTTTCATTTGATGAATCTTCCAGGATTTTGGATACTACCTTTTTTGTCAACTTGCTCACTCCACTATGCTGTGCTTTAGCACTCGTACTCTGTAACCAATTGGTATTTTCTCTGGTCTCCTAATATTTTGTCTACTTTTTACGATGGCTGTCGCATTCCTCAATCATTCCAGGGACGCTTACAGCTTGTAACCTTCTTGACATGTTTTTCAACACGCATAACATGTTACAACAAACCTAAATTACCATTTGCTTCGAGCTGGTATGACGATGTCAATTCCAGAAGAGGACAAATCTTTGCAATTCATTTCCATTAGTAATCTGAACAGATTCATCCGATATCATTTCCAATATCGACAGGAAGAGGGAGAAATGTTAATTTACGTATGTTATTTTTGGTGGAAAACTATAAACAGTTACGGTGAATGGTATGAAAAAAGAATTTCATTTTTCAGGCAACTGCAACCCCTATACAACATCAAGAATCTACCAGTACCACCTTGGGAAGTTCGTTCTCTTCCAGGAGATACCAACTAACCACGCCATCCAGTGGTTGGCTGTTCAGGTATATACATGTATCCAATGAGCTTGCAAGAGGGTGTAAAGCGTGCGCGGGATAGTGAGAGGAAGCGATATGATATACAGGGGGCTTCGTGCTGTCGGTGTACTGAAATATTACCTAAAGAATGTACTTTTTTTCCGGGCATAGCTTTCAAGTTTTTTTGCTCAGAGTCTTATTTAAATCATGAGTAATTAGATTGTATAAGTTAACATTTTCAGATGCTAATGACTGTCGAAGTTAATTGCTTAATGCTACAAAGACCGTAGACTCAGGCTGAGCTAGATCGTCACTCCTTTAACAATATAGACACGATTCTTGTCTGAATATTACATTTTTTCCTACATAGAATTTAGTTTTCACCCACATCAAGTTACGACACTTGCGTAAGTCGGATACGTGACCTTGACACACTCGCACCTTGTCTTGGGTCAGGTGGAAGACACCGTGCTCTTAGCCGTGGCCAGCAGCGTGACTGGGGTCAAGTTCTACCAGTACAACGGATGGCGGTTCACGCCCACGGAACTGCAGCGCGAGGAAGGTCCCTTCGGCGTGGGGGTTACCAGCATGTCTGCCGTCACCTGGAATGGTGTGGTGATCATGGGTGAGTGGCGCTCCTCCTCCTCCAGCCACTTCTGTGCGGTTAATTCCCTATCTATAATTACCCAATGGCCAATTTGTGAGAGTCCTGGTGTTAACCAGGACCTTCCCAAGGGCCCTTGCAGTCCAAGGCTGCTCTACATCCAGTCGGAGGGAAATGTAGACTCCTTTGTAGTAGGTAGGTCTCGGACGAAACTGTACTCGGTGATACAGCCTCGCTAATTGGTGACTTTTCACTCGTGGTTCAACACCTTGCAGACGGAGTCCGGTAACACCTGTCTATTGGATCATATAATGAAAATGGTGCTTTAAAAATAATCCTACTTTAAGAAAACGAGATTTGGTTAGTGACTTTTATATCAAAATAAATATTTTTTTCCCAAAACGGACGTGTTCCTGAGTACGTAATGACCCTATATATGCAGGTGTGAGCAACGAGGATGGTGGCAGGACGTCCAATGAACCAACGCTGTACACCATATCCTTCAGAACCGACAAGTCGCTACAAGTAAGGGCCACTTGAAGTAGCGTAGGACATGGAAAATGTGGGAATAACTTGTGAAATTCATCCAAATATCTTCGTATCTTTAATGAAGGGGATTTGATGCTGGGGGGGGGGCCACGAAAGACCTTGTTTACCGATGATGTAATAATCCCGCACCTTCGTCAGGAGTTCTACGAGGCCACAGAGAACCGGTGTCAGGACCTGTTGAAAGGAGCGGGTGAGCAAGATGTCGACATTCTTCTTCAGCAGCTGGAAACCAACCCCATGATCACTGGGCCTCACGCCTTCACGGTTCCCGTGGTGATTAAGGGGAACCTGACCGTGCTCTCGCCTAGTGAGGTCACACAGGTATTTGTCGGGGCTCGTCTGACACGCGTTTTAAACTGTCATTTTGTTATGTCTTTGATGTGTACAGTCTCAATCATGAAAGGCAAAACCTTGAACATGTAAGTAGCGGGTAATGTTTAAGTATTGAATATCTTGCTTGGTCAGATTCGGACAATGGTTTCAATTTCTTGTAATATATTTCCCAGTAAAAGCTAGACCACCTAGCCATGTTCTTGGGTCTGTCGTCGTCTGTGTATTGTACATAACTTCCTCGTACATATCCAGGTGCACGTCCGGTCCACGGGTGAACTGTTCCCAGCCACTTTACACGGCGTACAACAGAAGATCGAAGCCCTAGAACAGGAACTGGGAGGAGCCTGGCGAAGGTTCGTCAACACCATCCCTATCAACAGCCCCATCACATGGCCTGGTACGTCTTATCGCAACCCTCCGCATTACCTACCCTGGTTTCTGCTGTCTATAGTAGGATCAGAATCCCCTACTCGATGTATCTGACACGATTGTAGTGTCAATCTAACACCATCCTTAAATTACCTGACATTGTAATGGACCCCTAACAACTTGCTCGGTCTAAACTAAGTCGTATGGGGTAATTTTGAACTGGCTTCCCTTCTGTCTCCACCACAATCATCACATCCATGATATGGCCTTTCATAATGATCATATCCTGTTCGCACTTCCTTGCTTAATTACTATATATGACTCTGACGCTTGCCCGCTGTTAACCCCCGTTTGCGAGGAGCGATAGGAAAAGATGAAGACGGGCCGCATTCCTTCACATCCATTGCGGCGTGTGTAATGCACCGAAACCACAGCTCCACAACCATGTCCCATAGACCTTTGCATGGTTAACCCAGGACGCTTCACATACCCTGGTTCAGTCCATTGACATCATGTCCCCCTCACCCCCGTATACCACATCGTTCCAATTGGCTCTATCCCGTGTGCATCCATCAACCTCCACCGTGTTCAGGTCTCGATTACTCATCATTCACTTAATCCTTTCATCTCCAGTTCCTTCCTTTGTCGTTTCCTCCTCCACTTGCGACACATGTTTCCTGTTTTAGAAGCGTCTTTGTTAGACTTCATTTGTATATAAAGCCAATATGGATGGAATTTTTTTTTTTTTCAGATGACCTTCACTTCAGTCATTTGATAATTGGGTCCGCCGGCGTGTCCTCTGTGAGTGACCTGAGGGCAGTTAGGGTCAACGGTCAGCTGATCCCGGCCGTCGACGACCTTGTTCGCCTAGAGGAATCGGGTCGTGTCCACCTGGGTACAATGCGTTTTACCCAGATAGATTCGCAGGTATACTTTGTGTGGGATTTCGTACTGAACGAAGCAACGTATGTCTTGATGTCCAATTAGGTTCTTAAGAAGATATTTAGAAACTTTAACTTTTTTGACTAAAGATTAATGAACTAAGCTCCGAGTCTGTGGTCTCTTAATATAGCTGGGAATAGTAGCTTATATATTACCTATCCACATGGTAGTTACGTATATACCTATCCACAGTCTGCGACATTTGTGGAGAGCTTACAAGGTCACCCCGTCTCCTCGTACGTGACCCTGTCTGGCCAGCACACAATTAGCGGAGAGACGACATTCCTGGACGTGCTGTGGACCCCTCGCGTCCACGCAGCTTCGTCCCTTGACGGCGTACACGTCGCCACAGACACCATCCTTCTGACCACCACCGTCCAGAACCACACAGGTCTGCTCACTCCTAACCTACTATGAACCAGTGATTGCTAATGTGTGTATCTTGATGCCCTTTAGAAGTTCGCTATCACAGTGAGACGCACCGAATCTTGACAGAAGACTGAATGATTTTAGCAGTAGCGTCTCGTATCTTGAAGCGGTTCTACAGAACTAGGATGACATGACATTGGGATCCCCTTAGTTAGAGCAATTTTGCCATAGCCTTCCAAATGACTTTTCCTAATGACGTGACCTAGTATCGCATGCAAACTCTTCTGATAACCTCGCGTGTTATAACCCCGAGAGAGTTCATCGGGGAATTTCATGACCAGTTGCCTCGTTTGACCCTTTCTAATGAGCTTCATTTTGCCTGGTACAGGATCTCTCGCCTGTAGCAACCTGGAGGTCGACTCTCTCCGAGTCAACACCATCAACGACATCAACATTGATCACTTGTTGCAAAGCCTCGTGACTCGTGATGCTGCAGCCTCCATCACAGGTAACAACCTCGAACTTCCATCACTGGTCACAGGTAAACACTTCTCTATAGCCAGCAGACGCTACTGCATCAATGGTAAACACTCCATAATCAATAGGTTTCGTGATGCTACTCCACTGGCAGAAGTCTCGTTGATGATCTCCACAATGAGTGGGATGTGTTTTTCTTCCATTAGTGCTGTTGTCAGCAGGGTAATTTTTTTTCGAGGGTAGGAAAGGAAGCCTCGAGACCCCATATGTAAACTTCGTTGTACTTCTGAGGCAAAAAAAAGGCCAAGCCTCGCTGAGTAGGGTAACACAGTACCCAATCTACAATGAAACTTGGGAGAGAAGGAGATATACACATTTCGAAGTTTTGATGTATACAATCACAGAGCCAAAGACTCAAACATCTGAATGATGAACGAATGGGTAGTTCTCGCAGTCGGTTGACGATAACGTTCGTATACGACCTAATTAATGATGTAATCTTAACATTTACTCCATCAGTGAACGACACGGGTGATATGGCGAAGGCTTCACATGGCTGAACATTGAAATATTGTTTTCCAAACCTGCAGAAGATCCCCCATTTATATTTGCCCTCCGCATCTAGCACGTCCCTCTATTGCCACCACTCTGCATATAGTCTCTCGATCACCCGTGGTGGACGGTAATAAACGTACACAATCGCCAAGAAACTCGCCAAACACATTTGTCACTCGCAAAAATGCCAAACGTGCCACGAGCAATACAGCGACCTCCACCAGCTTAAACAAAGCAGACTCCATTTGGTAATACACGGTGGACAAGCACATCCAACACTAGTCTGTGGATATCAAACTGCAGATTTCAATATACGTAAATACGAACAGAAGGAAATGTAAATTCCATCTCGAATGTACTCTTAGCGTTTGATAAGTTGGAAGGCTTGAAATCCGAAGGACTGCATTTTGACATAAGTTGTTCTAAGTTGTCAAACAAGAATCTTAAAACATTTATAAAAAAAAATCGAATTCAATTTTTTCAGCATTCTTACATATTTCTGATCCCTACAGCTACCATAGTGAATTCAAAGGTTTAATATTCAACGTAAATGTATATACAAGACCTTTAAAGTTTGAGTGAATTTAAAAAGATAAAAATGATCGAATATTGAACATAAATGCAAGATGAGTTACACAGGCACTTCAGTTCATCTTCATAAATTTTCAGGTCATGTTCGTATCCTGGGCGACCTCATATATCCCGGGAACCTGGAGGTCAACCTCACCTCGAGTGTCGACCTCATTAACCCATTAAGGACGGATGATAAAAACCTGCAGCTTGTAATAGGTGAGTGAGGCTCCCCAGTAGAGCTTTTGGTCCCATCTGTTGTTGTCCTTTAGTGGTGGGGTGAGGGGATACTTGAACCAAGTCTGGGTCCCAGGTCGCTTGAAATTGGCGAAGAAGAGGACAATCAACATCTTCGATGACACAAGGAACAAGGCTCCTTTACGGACGTCTGTGCCACCATTTGTGAGTTTTTTCCACCATGTCACTTTAGTAGGGTCTACCAAATTCACTGAAGTTGGTCAGTCTCGGGCCCCAACCGTGATTTCCTGTACAGGACCACACAGCCGTGAAGGGTCTTCCTGCTTATAACCAGAAGCAGTCTCGTCCCTCAAATCTAGACGCCTAATCTTCAACTATATACCACACCTAAAGCCAAATCAAATTGCCACACACACACGTAGTGTAAAACACGTATGTAATTATGTGAAACACGTGTAGTAATCAAAAATGGTAATAACACACGCACGACATTATTCGCATCCTCTACAACATCCTGCACCATTACACGACCACCATATACAACTTCGTGCACACACTCGCCTTACACCCGACCGAATACAACCGAAAAAAAATCGTCTAAACCGAACGTTCAGCCTTCCATACCTCCACCTCCCTCCCTACTATATATAGAAACCACCACTCTACAAATCAGTCCAGAGAGGAGCCAGACTCCTCGTCTGTGTCACCCACCATCTGCTCCACAACCAATACGACCAACAGCCCTAGCCAGAATCCAACTCCCTCCGCCCATCACAATACCCGGTTGGCCGCCGACCAAAACCCAATAGCTCATCACCTTCCCCCTCTCCATACAATAGGCGTCTCGGAGCGATCTGTAAATGTTCCCGGACACCTGAGGGCCGTCTATTAGCCTTGCACACCTCTGAGGTGAGGTTGCGAGGAGGACAGCAAAATGTGTGCGTGTTGGCTGATCTTGTGTTCGTGTTACTATTCATCAGCCTTTTTCTACCTATTCCTGACTATTTCTGTTCGTCTGTGTTTACCAGTAACTATCTGCACAGTACAGGGATGGGAGTGCTACACTCGTGGGCCTCCATCTCTCGACCATATTCTATTCGTAAAGCTATTTTAAAGTTGTGTACAAAATACGACTTCATCCTAGTCTACTTCTCTTCCACGCCTCTCGTGCTCTCGATGTACTTCTTTGAAGCTTGGTTTCAATCCTCATTTGATAACTATTGTTCTTTTCACCCTTAGAAGACCTGAGATCTCTGACAGTAACAAACTGGGTTAGAAACTCGACGGTTGTAATCGCATTACCTTACATTACTTAGATTCAATTTCAACCATGGATCATAACTTTCTTGTAATTTGTCTGTCCCTCTATGTAAAGTGATGCAATCGCCCTCGCTTTTTATCTTTTCCCATGACCTTAGTATCATCAGTAAACTGGTAAGTACGAGAAGTCCTTCAGGCCAGTCAACTAACTGGTGTCACTGTTGGGCCACGGTGCAGGGCAGCAGTAGCCAGTCACTTGCCTGTTGTACGGTACTAACTGGTATAATCTGTTGGGCCACGGTGCAGGGCAGCATCGGGTGGAGAGCGTGAGGAGCCAGTCAGTGAGGGTGGCAGGGAGGGTCAACTCTGTCAGGGTGCCGGAGGACGTGTTCCTGAGGCGGGCTGGCTACTCGTACACCGTTCCGTCGGCCGTCTTTACCCAAGTCCTGGCCTCCTCCTCCGTCGCCATCAGCACAGCTCTCGACACCATCACGGTAAGTTATCGGTATTCATTATCACACGTTAAAACGTCTAAACGTCTTCAGAGTCGTTCAGTCGCCATTTCTTTGGTCTGTTTAATGATATTCGCGTGAAGCATATAACCTGATTTCCATCGAATTTTCTTTATGATTTCGCGAATTACCATAACAGGTGACTGATGGTCAGCTGTCTGTCCTTCGTCTCGTTGGGGATCAAGTCGTTACGGCCAACAAGATCTTCAACTCCGTCTATCTGCTTCAGGAAGACCCGCCTGCCGGTTATCCTGCTACAGGAGTAAGGCGTCGACGGCATGAGTCGAGCGAGGGCGAGCTTCCCTGTGGGTTCCGTGGCAGCCAGGGCCTGACGGAGGCTGAGGCCCGCAGGGAGGCGCTCCTGTGGGGCGTTAGGAGTGTAGCCACTGCTCAGGACCTGCTGAGCATCTTGGCTGCTGCACAGCCTGGTATAATGACTCTCCCTCAACACAGTGTACAGTTCTACGCCAGACTGGCTCAGGATGCGCCATGTGCCTTCTCCCACGTCGATGACAACTTCATGTTACTCCTCGATAGCCTGGAGGCAACTTGGAAGAACGGGTTAGGGCGAGCTAATCTGTGGCTCTCGCAAGCCAACATTACCGTTCTCGAGGGAAACGTCCAAAAGCTTAAAGAAGATACGGAGACGCAGCTTGTGAACCTAAGGTTAAGCTGGCATGATGTCTTTATGAGTTTTATCAAGACGAGAAGATTGAAGAGATTACGCCAGGTGGATATTCTTACCCTGAAGCTTTTAATCTATGTATTTGAAAACAGTTTAAGAGAGTCCCATCAGGTTGACTACCGCTATACGAACTGCAGACTCGTTTGTCCTGAACTGGAGCCTGAGAAGGGTGTTCCAGATCTCCGCTCTGGAACCTGCAGTCCAGGTGTTACCCTTCTATACAATGCGCTCAGGAGGATCAGTCTGTACCCTTCCATTATCAGGATGATGAAGTTTCTGTCGGACCGTCGGGGCAAGGCGCTGCAGACGATGGCAGTGGAACAGGACCTTGGCAGACTCCTAGATATGATCAGGGCGAGGGGTTACCTTAGACAAGGGCTTCAGGTCGCGGTGCTGTGTGGTGTTTCCCTAGGGAGTCTACAGGACAGGAGGAGAATACTGGAGTTGCTGGTGACATCCTCTAGGGAGCTGGGTGTTGGTGCCACGTTCTTCCCCAGCAGGAGTACTGCTGACCCATCCTCACGTACGAGGAGCCCCGCTGACTCACCCTCCCGAAGGAGGAGGAGAGAAGCCCCTCCTTCAGGTAAGGCATACATCTTCATTCCAGGTGAATAACTCTTATTTCCATCGTTAATGTGGATGCGCAAAGCACGCTAAGGGCTGAGGATCAGAGTGAATGAAATCTGTCATACACGTGTAGAAATGTAGCTTTCCTAAATGTATAGTCACAGATATGGTTCATTATTCGGCACAGTTAGTGTTCTCGTCAAACATTGCTTTGGTAGCAAGCTAACGAGTTGTTTCATTATATCCAACAGGTGGTTCTTCGGTGTTGTCCAGCACTGACGATCCTCAACCCATCGAGCACACACCTCTTGTAGGCGACGCGGCGGTTGTGGACAGTACTCCCATTGGGGACGGTCCAGGCACTGGACCTCCTGCTGGTGAGGGCTCATGGTCCAACTATGGTCCATCAGCCACTGACGGTTCCTGGGCCAGCGAGATCCTGTGGCCCAGTGATGGCCCCTGGTACGTGGATTACGATGATTGGGTCACGGACCATCCCTTGTATATCGAGGATATTGTTCCCACCGACGGGGCATGGTACGTGGACGTTACTCGGGCGACTGAAGCTCCTTTGTACATCGAAGATCTCATGCCCACCGACGGTGCATGGTACACGGATGGTACCCAGGTCAGTGAAGCTCCCTTGTACATCGAGGACCTCATGCCCACCGACGGTGCATGGTACATAGATAGTACCCAGCTCAGTGAACCCCCCTTGTACATTGAGGACCTCATGCCCACCGACGGTGCATGGTACATAGACGATACCCAGGTGACTGAAGCTCCCTTGTATTTCGAAGACCTCTTTTCCACCGACGTTCCCTGGTACTTGGAAGGCACCTGGGCCACAGAAGATCCCTTGTTTATCGAGGATCTCTTCTCCGCCGACGGACCCTGGTATATGAACGTCACCTGGAAGACGGACGTCCCGCTGTACATCGAACACATCTTACCTACTCAAGGTTACTGGTACGTAAACGGTACCTGGAATACGGAGGTGCCTTCGTTTATCATAGATATCTTGCCGACGAACAGCTCTTGGTACATAAACGGCTCCTGGGACGCAAACGTTCCTCGAGCGAGAGACGCGTCGCCGACCACAAACGTTCCTTTAGCTACGGATGTAAAGTCCTCGGCGACCGACTCTTCCTCAGCTACAGCCCCTGCCTCAGCCACCTTCTCTGCTTCAGCCACGGGCGCATCCTCCACCACAAACGCACCAGTGGACAATCGTGTGAGAGACTCGTCCCCCACAAAAGATGATGCTGGGTCGACCACTCCCACGAGCTATGGTGCGCCCGCAGCTGGGGAAGCCATCGCTCAGACATCCACGTCCACCTTCGTGGATTTACCCTCGACTGCGGACAATGAATTGGCCTCAGATTCTTTTCCTTCGACTGTGACCAGTCCGTCAAAATCGACGACGGACGAAGACGATCTTGCTGCCATTCCCCCAACCACGGACCTGGATAATCAAGAGGGCTATCCCTCGACCACGGACAAGTCGCCTATCACGGACGTTAATTCCATCATGAACGTAGGAGCTTCCCAGATCACGGACGTGCCCACGACCTCCTTGGTTACGAACCTGCCCACGACCAACGCCTTCTTTTCGACGAGTGACGTTCACAGAAGATCCGGCATCCATCCGGCCACCGATGACTCTCCCGCCACGGACGCTCGTCCCACCACGGACGACCCCTCGACCTCTGCAACCCCTTGGATCACGGACGGCCCCTTGAACACGGACGACCCCTCGACCTCTGCCACCCCTTGGATCACGGACGCCCTACCGATTACGGACGACTCCTCGACCTCTGCCACCCCTTGGATCACGGACGCCCTACCGATTACGGACGACCTCACGACAAGCACGGGTGCCCCTTCAAGCACTGACTTGCCTTCAAACACGGATGCTACCTCGGACGCCCCCTCGCCAACGGGCGCACCTTCAATTACTGACAACTCGAGCACGAACGCCACCTCGACAACGTACGCCCCTTCAAGCACTGACACCCGTCCAAACACGGACGCCCACTTAGGGACGGATAACTTCTCAAGCACGGAATTCTTCTCGACTACGGACACCCCAATAATAAGCACGGACGTTCCTTTAAGCACTGACGCTCCCACGACTTTAGGTGGCTCTCCAAACACGGACAACCCCTCAAGCACGGACACCCTTTCGAGCACTGACGCCCCCACGACTCTGGGTGGTCTCCCAAGCACGGACATCCCCTCAAGCACTGACGCCCCCTCAACTTTGGGCGGCCCTCCAAAAACGGACGGCCCTTCAAGCACGGACGTGTTGAGCACAGAGACTCCCTCGACTACGGGCTCTCCTAAAAACACAGACGAACCTTCAAGCACGGACGCCCCTTCGACCACGGACCACTCCTCGAGCGCAATCGTCTCCACCACCCCGGAGGGGCTTTCTACAGACGACGGTCCGTTCAAGCTGGGGCGTACCCACTTCCCACCACACCTGTCGGCCGGGAACGTTCTGATCGAGCTCTTGGAACTGAGGAACCGAGCCAGAACCACGACAACAGGCGCATGCGTGGACTGCGTCGTCACCGACGTTGATACGCCGTCCACAGCGCCAGGCTTCAGCACTGGTTCCTCAACAAGTTTCCCCTTCCACGTTGAAGCAGGGGAGCCTTCAAGCTCCGATTCGGCTGCGCCGTCGCCCACCACATCTGTTGGTGGATGGAGTACAGAAAGCGCCTCGGTCTTTCCTGTCACCGAGAACGTCTCTACCATTACGAACAGTTCTTCGTCAGGAGACAGTAGTGAAAGTGTGCGCGCGCACTCCCACACCTTGCAGCCTCAGGGCAACTCTTCAGCATCCACCATTTCCTTTGAGTACTGTCACGAAATCCCTCTACGCTATTACCAGGAGTATGATCACATGAAGAAGGCAGTGTCCCGCTTGAGGATAATCCAGCAGTACCTTCGAACCATCGCTGCCACCCAGCCTTGGGCCGTTGAGGGCGCGTCCACCTTCCAGCGAGACGAGAAACTGGATTCCGATCTCTTGGTCGTGATTGGATATGTCACCGAAACGGTTGAGAAGCTTCTAAACAACACACTGGATTACTTTGACTCCATAAATACCAAAAACTTAGAGAAAGAGGCGCAGCTTTTTGATGCCGCGATGGATTTCGCGAAATTATGTCAGTACCCATTTTCTAACTTGGTGAGACCGAAATTAGAAAATTTAGAAGCCCTCGTGTTGAAGAGCATGAAGGTGATTGCAGATATTCTGGCTTGCTTCGAACCGTTTGAGATACAATACACGTCGACAGACATCGGAACCACTCCCATGCCTCCACTTTCAACGGATAGTCCACTGCGCCCAGACGGCAGGGGAACATCTTTACAAGCTGGGAGATTCTTATCTCTGCTGGAGGAGAATAAACACCTGATATCACGGATGGCCGAAAGCCTGAACTTCATGAAGGAGGTGATGGCTCTCAACCCTTGGGGACAGCCCATCGACGCGCCTCTCCCACCAGCTATCAACACCACCTTCATCCTCACTACTGCCGAAGATGTCCGCGAGGCCCTTAGCTCGATCATGACAGATGAAACCAATCACACCTCTAGATACAATATCCAGGAGCTGAGCAGCCTGCTGTTGCAGCACCAGACGGCGATGAAGATGGCGCAGATGTTGCTTCCTGATGGACTGCCGCCAGATGTCGAGAAGGCGATACGCCGGATCTACGACGCCATCGAACCCAGGATGGCCATCGACGCCGAGGAGTCCATCACACGGCGTCTTCGTCAGCTGACGAACGCCAATAAGGCGTTGGAGCAGCTGATATCCTTCTGGGCTGGAGGAGGCACAGAGATACCTCCCTTGGGTAAAACGGTACCCACCACAGACAGACACACCACAGAGAAACCATTCACTATCTGGAGGAAGTCTGGTCCTGGGTCGCAGGTGCGGGGGCAAGTCGTTGGCTACAGGCTGCGGGACTTGGCACAACTCGCCGCTCAACACCTGCCCGTCAACCTCACGCCAAGCGAGTACATCGGTGAGTTCCTCTGGTCATGTTTCAGCTCTGTATCCCTCAAACTCCGCGAGTCATCACGTGAGGACTTGACATGTCCCGGGAGTCATCATGTGAGAACTTTAACAGGTTCCGGGAGTCGTTACGTGAGGAATTAACGGGTTCCGGGAGTCGTCATGCGACTAAAACATTGCCTCTGTTACCTCCCCGTTTAGAAGGTTATCATTTTATTAAGAATTATGTAATGTATCATTAACAATCCAGCCACTCACAGCAGCTGTCTATTCATCAACGCCAGTCAATCTGGTTAGCTATTTGCAATACAAAAATGTCTTGGTTAAGTCAACGAAATGAATCTGCAGATGGTGTGGACAGAAGGTAAAATTCACATCTCTGGGGTCTGCTAGCCTGATATCGTAATAATGACACGTAAGTGAATGGTTTATTCAGTATTATCGCCATTAGGACGTGGGTTGATATTATCTCTCTCTCTCTCTCTCTCTCTCTCTCTCTCTCTCTCTCTCTCTCTCTCTCTCTCTCT
>JAUUDY010291323.1:0-11978 GCA_032361765.1 Panulirus inflatus
AGCAATAGTTCGGGGTATTTTTCATCGCTAACAAATATTTATTTCATAACTGAAACTTGGGATATTCATACATTTCTATGCTTGAAATATTCATGGAAAATATATCATAATGCTCTCAACTAAAGATACATACCCAGTAAATACGCTGTAAGTGATCATGTATAACTTTAGAAATATCTTAATTTAACAGCTTGATTAAAAGTCATGAACACAAGTAAACGATATTTTAATGAAAGAGTGTTAATCCGCATGAAAAATACTCTTTATGAAGAGATTTTTAAAGGAAACCAATGTTTCTGGGAAAATAAGAAAAATTGCAGTTGATATGTCTGGGTATTTTTCATCGCAAAAAAAACTTTTTATTTCAAAAGTGAAACTTAGCATATTCATACCCTTCTATGTTTGATATAATCATTGAAAATATATCGTAATGCTCTCAGTTAGCGATACATAACCAGTAAATACACTGTAAATGATCAACTATAACTTTAGAAATATCTTAATTTAACAGCTTGATTAAAGGTCATAAACACGAGCAAACGATATTTTATCCTTATAGTTTTAACCAGCATGAAAAATACTCTGTATGAAGAGATTTTAAAGAAAATCTATTTTTCTGAGAAAAATAGGAAAAATTGCAAGTAATAGTTCAGTGAATTTTCATAGCAAAACAAATTTATTTCAAAACTAGAACTTAGCATATTCATACACTTCTATGTTTGATATAATCATGGAAAATATATCATAATGCTATCAATTAGCTATATCTAACCAGAAAATACAATGTAAATGATCAAATATCTGTAGAAATATCTTAAATTAACAACTTCATTAAAGATCATAAAAACGAGCAAACGATATTTCAAACCTAGAGTGTTAAATAGCATCAAAAATACTCTCTATGAAGAGATTTTAAAGGAAATCTATTTTTCTGAGAAATATATGAAAATTTGCAAGCAATAGTTCGGGGTATTTTTCATCGCTAACAAATATTTATTTCATAACTGAAGGTTGGGATATTCATACATTTCTATGCTTGAAATAATCATGGAAAATATATCATAATGCTCTCAACTAAAGATACATACCCAGTAAATACGCTATAAGTGATCATATATAACTTTTGAAATATCTTAATTTAACAGCTTGATTAAAGGTCATGAACACAAGAAAACGATATTTTAATGAAAGAGTGTTAATCAGCATGAAAATAACTCTTTATGAAGAGATTTTAAAGGAAATCATTGTTTCTGAGAAAATAAGAAAAATTGCAGGTGATAGTTCAGGTTTATTTCAAAAGTGAAACTTAGCATATTGATTCACTTCTATGTTTGATATAATCATTGAAAATATATCAAAATGCTCTCAGTTTTTATTTCAAAACTGAAACTTAGCATATTCATACACTCCTATGTTTGAAATAATCATGGAAAATATATCATAATGCTCTCAGTCAGCCATATATAACCAGTAAATACAATGTAAACGATCAGATATCTGTAGAAATATCTTAAATTAACAGCTTCATTAAAGGTCATAAACACGAGCAAACGATATCTCAAACCTAGAGTGTTAAACAGCATCAAAAATACTCTTTATGAAGAGATTTTAAAAGAAATCCATTTTTCTGAGAAATATATGAAAATTTGTAAGCAATAGTTCGGGGTATTTTTCAGCGCAAACAAATATTTATTTCATAACTGAAACTTAGGATATTAATACATTTCTATGCTTGAAATAATCATGGAAAATATATCATAATGCTCTCAACTTAGATACATACCCAGTAAATACGCTATAAGTGATCATATAATTTTAGAAATATCTTAGTTTAACAGCTTGATGAAAGGTCATGAACACAAGTAAACGATATTTTAATCAAAGAACGTTAATCAGCATGAAAAATACTCTTTATGAAAAGACTTTAAAGGAAATCAATGTTTCTGAGAAAATAAGAAAAATTGCAGGTGATAGTTCAGGATATTTTTCATCGCAAAAAAACATTTTATTTCAAAACTGAAACTTAGCATCTTCATACACTTCTATGTTAGATATAATCATGGAAAATATATCATAATGCTCTCAGATAGCGATGCATACCAAGTAAATACAATGTAAATGATCAGATATCTTTAGAAATATCTTAATTTCAGAGCTTGATTAAAAATCATAAACACAAGCAAACGATATTTTTACCCTACAGTGTTAATCAGCATGAAAAATAATCTTTATGAAGAGATTTTAAAGGAAATCTATTTTTTCTGAGAAACATAGGAAAAATTGCAGGCTATAGTTCAGGGTATTTTTCATAAAAAAATACTTTTTATTTCAAAACTGAAACTTAGCATATTCATACACTCCTATATTTGAAATAATTATGGAAAATATATCATAATGCTCTCATTTAGCCATATATAGCCAGTAAATACAATGTAAATGGTCAGATATCTGTAAAAATATCTTGAATTAACAGCTTCCTTAAAGGTTATAAACACGAGCAAACGATATATCAAACGTACAGTGTTAAACAGCGTCAAAAATACTCTTTATGATGAGATTTTAAAGGAAATCTATAACCAGTAAATACATTGTAAATGATCAGATATAACTTTAGAAATATCTTAATTTAATAGCTTGATTAAAGGTCATCAACACGAGCAAACAATATTTTAAACCTAGAGTGTTAACCAGCATGAAAAATACGTTTTATATAGAGATTTTAAAGGAAATCTATTTTTCTGAGAAAAATAGGAAAAATTGCAGGTAATAGTTCAGGGTATTTTTCATCGCAAAAAAATTTTCATTTCAAAACTGAAACTTATCATATTCATACACTTCTATGTTTGATATAATCATGGAAAATATATCATAATGCTCTCAGCTAGCGATGCATACCTAGTAAATGCAACGTAAATGATCAAATATCTTTAGAAATATCTTAATTTAACAGCTTGATTGAAGTTTATAAACACGAGCAAACGACATTTTAACCCTACACTGTTGATAAGCATGAAAAATACTCTTTATGAAGAGATTTTAAAGGAAATCTATGATTCTGAAAAATTAAGGAAAATTGCAGGTGATAGTTCAGGTTATTTTTTATCGCAAAAAACTTTTTATTTCAAAACTAAAATTTAACATATTCATACACTTCTATAATTGAAATAATCATGGGATATATATCATAATGCTCTCATTAGCGATTCATAAACAGTAAATACTCTGTAAATGATCCGATATAACTTTAGAAATATCTTAATTTAACAGCTTGATTAAAGGTCATAAACACAAGAAAACGATATTTTATCCCTAGAGTTATAACCAGCATGAAAAATACTCTTTATGAAGAGATTTTAAAGGAAATCTATTTTTCTGAGAAAAATAGCAAAAATTGCAGGTAATAGTTCAGTGAATTTTTCATCGCAAAAAAATTTTCATTTCAAAACTGAAACTTAGCATATTCATGCACTTCTTTGTTTGATATAATCATGGAAAATATATCATAATGCTCTCAGTTAGCGATGCATACCCAGTAAATACAATGTAAAGTTGATTAAAGTTGATAAACACGAACAAACGATATTTTAACCCTACAGTGTTATTCATTATGAAAAATACTCTTTATGAAGAGATTTTAAAGGAAATCTATTTCTCTGAGAAACATAGGAAAAAGTGCAGGCTATAGTTCAGGGTATTTTTCATCGCATAAAACTTTTTATTTCAAAACTGAAACTTAGCATATTCATACACTCCTATGTTTGAAATAATCATGGAAAATATATTATAATGCTCTCAGTTAGCCATATATAACCAGTAAATACAATGTAAATGATCAGATATCTGTAGAAATATCTTAATTTAACAGATTCATTAAAGGTTATAAACACGAGCAAACGATATTTCAAACCTAGAGTGTTAAACAGCATCAAAAATACTCTTTATGAAGAGATTTGAAAGGAAATCTATTTTTCTGAGAAATATATGAAAAATTTGCAAGCAATAGTTCGGGGTATTTTTCATCGCAAACAAATATTCATTTCACAACTCAAACTTGGGATCTTGATACATTTCTATGCTTGAAATAATCATGGAAAATATATCATAATGCTCTCAACTAAAGATACATACCCAGTAAATACGCTATAAGTGATCATATATAACTTTTGAAATATCTTAATTTAACAGCTTGATTAAAGGTCATGAACACAAGAAAACGATATTTTAATGAAAGAGTGTTAATCAGCATGAAAATAACTCTTTATGAAGAGATTTTAAAGGAAATCATTGTTTCTGAGAAAATAAGAAAAATTGCAGGTGATAGTTCAGGTTTATTTCAAAAGTGAAACTTAGCATATTGATTCACTTCTATGTTTGATATAATCATTGAAAATATATCAAAATGCTCTCAGTTTTTATTTCAAAACTGAAACTTAGCATATTCATACACTCCTATGTTTGAAATAATCATGGAAAATATATCATAATGCTCTCAGTCAGCCATATATAACCAGTAAATACAATGTAAACGATCAGATATCTGTAGAAATATCTTAAATTAACAGCTTCATTAAAGGTCATAAACACGAGCAAACGATATCTCAAACCTAGAGTGTTAAACAGCATCAAAAATACTCTTTATGAAGAGATTTTAAAAGAAATCCATTTTTCTGAGAAATATATGAAAATTTGTAAGCAATAGTTCGGGGTATTTTTCAGCGCAAACAAATATTTATTTCATAACTGAAACTTAGGATATTAATACATTTCTATGCTTGAAATAATCATGGAAAATATATCATAATGCTCTCAACTTAGATACATACCCAGTAAATACGCTATAAGTGATCATATAATTTTAGAAATATCTTAGTTTAACAGCTTGATGAAAGGTCATGAACACAAGTAAACGATATTTTAATCAAAGAACGTTAATCAGCATGAAAAATACTCTTTATGAAAAGACTTTAAAGGAAATCAATGTTTCTGAGAAAATAAGAAAAATTGCAGGTGATAGTTCAGGATATTTTTCATCGCAAAAAAACATTTTATTTCAAAACTGAAACTTAGCATCTTCATACACTTCTATGTTAGATATAATCATGGAAAATATATCATAATGCTCTCAGATAGCGATGCATACCAAGTAAATACAATGTAAATGATCAGATATCTTTAGAAATATCTTAATTTCAGAGCTTGATTAAAAATCATAAACACAAGCAAACGATATTTTTACCCTACAGTGTTAATCAGCATGAAAAATAATCTTTATGAAGAGATTTTAAAGGAAATCTATTTTTTCTGAGAAACATAGGAAAAATTGCAGGCTATAGTTCAGGGTATTTTTCATAAAAAAATACTTTTTATTTCAAAACTGAAACTTAGCATATTCATACACTCCTATATTTGAAATAATTATGGAAAATATATCATAATGCTCTCATTTAGCCATATATAGCCAGTAAATACAATGTAAATGGTCAGATATCTGTAAAAATATCTTGAATTAACAGCTTCCTTAAAGGTTATAAACACGAGCAAACGATATATCAAACGTACAGTGTTAAACAGCGTCAAAAATACTCTTTATGATGAGATTTTAAAGGAAATCTATAACCAGTAAATACATTGTAAATGATCAGATATAACTTTAGAAATATCTTAATTTAATAGCTTGATTAAAGGTCATCAACACGAGCAAACAATATTTTAAACCTAGAGTGTTAACCAGCATGAAAAATACGTTTTATATAGAGATTTTAAAGGAAATCTATTTTTCTGAGAAAAATAGGAAAAATTGCAGGTAATAGTTCAGGGTATTTTTCATCGCAAAAAAATTTTCATTTCAAAACTGAAACTTATCATATTCATACACTTCTATGTTTGATATAATCATGGAAAATATATCATAATGCTCTCAGTTAGCGATGCATACCCAGTAAATACAATGTAAATGATCAGATATCTTTAGAAATATCTTAATTTAACAGCTTGATTAAAGTTCATAAAAACGAACAAACGATATTTTAACCCTACAGTGTTAATCAGCATGAAAAATACTTTTTATGAAGAGATTTTAAAGGAAATCTATTTCTTTGAGAAACATAGGAAAAAGTGCAGGCTAATTTTCAGGGTGTTTTTCATCACAAAAATTTTTTATTTCAAAACTGAAACTTTGCATATTCATACACTCCTATGTTTGAAATAATCATGGAAAATATATAATAATGCTCTCAGTTAGCGATATATCCCCAGTAAACACGCTGTAAGTGATCATGTATAACTTTAGAAATATCTTAATTTAACAGCTTGATTAAAGGTCATGAACACAAGTAAACGATATTTTAATCAAAGAGCGTTAATCAGCATGAAAAATACTCTTTATAAAGAGATTTTAAAGGAATCAATGTTTTTGAAAAAATAAGAAAAATTGCAGGTGATAGTTCAGGGTATTTTTCATCGCAAGAAAACTTTTTATTTCAAAGCTGAAACTTAGCATATTCATACACTTCTATGTTTGACATAATCATGGAAAATATATCATAATGCTCTCAGTTAGCGATACATAACCAGTAAATACACTGTAAATGATCAGATATAACTTTAGAAATATGATAGATTAACAGCTTAATTAAAGGTCACAAAAATGAGCACACGATATTTTAACCCTAGAGTGTTAACCAGCATGAAATGTACTCTTTATGGAGAGACTTTAAAGGAAATCTATTTTTCTGAGAAAAATAGGTAAAATTGCAGGTAATAGTTCAGGGCATTTTTAATCGCAAAAAAATTTTCATTTCAAAACTGAAACTTGGCATATTCATACACTTCTATTTTTGAAATAATCATGGAAAATGTATCATAATGATCTCAGTTAGCGATACATACCCAGTAAATACGCTATAAGTGAACAGATATAATTTCAAAAATATCTTAATTTAATAGCTTGATTAAAGGTCATAAACATAAGTAAACGATATTTTAATAGAAGAGTGTTAATCAGCATGAAAGATACTCTTTATTCAAATATTTTAAAGGAAATCTGTTTTTTGAGGAAAATCAGAAAAACTGAAGGTGATATAGTTCAGGATATTTTTCATGGCAAAAAGCTTTTTATTTCAAAACTGAAACTTAGCATATTCATACTCTTCTAATTTTAACATAATCATGGAAAATATATCACATTGATCTCAGTTAGCGATACATACCCTAGTAAATACGGTATAATTAATCAGATATAGCTTTAGAAATATCTTAATTTAACAGCATGATTAAAGATCATGAACACAAGTAAACGATATTTTAATCAGAGTGTTAATCAGCATGAAAAATACTCTTTATGAGAAGATTTTTAGGGAAATCAATGCTTTTGAGAAAAATAAGAAAAATTGGAGGTGATAGTTCAGGGTATTTTTCATTGCAAAAAACTTTTTATTTCAAAACTGAAACTTAGCATATTCATACACTTCTATAATTGAAATAATCGTGGAAAATATATCATAATGCTCTCAGTTAGCGATACATACCCAGTAAATATAATGCAAATAATGAGATATAACTTTAGAAATATCTTAATTTAACAGATTGTTTAAAGGTCATAAGCATGAGCAACCGATATTCTAACCCTAGAGTTTTAACCAGGATGAAATATACTATTTGCGAAGAAATTTTAAAGGAAATCTTTTCTACTAAGAAAAATAGGAAAAAATGCAGGGTATTCTTTATTGCAAAAAGAATTTTTATTTCAAAACAGAACCTTTGCACATTCACACACTTCTATGCCTTAAATATTCATGGAAAATATATCATAATGCTCTCAGTTGCCGATACATACCCTGTGAATACAATTTCAAAGATGAGATATAACTTTAGAAATATCTTAATGTAACAGCTTGATTAAAGGTCATAAGCATGAGCAAACGATATTTTAACCCTAGAGTGTTAATCAGCTTGAGAAATGCTCCTTATGAAGAGCTTTTAAAGGAAATCTATTTCTCTGAGAAAATATGGGAAAATTGCAGAGTATTTTCAGTTAAAAAAAAAAATGCATTTTATTTCAAAACTGAAACTTAGCATATTCATACACTTCTGTGTTTGAAATAATAATGGACAATATACTATAATGCTCTCAGTTAGCGATAAATACCAGCAAATACAATGTAAATGATGAGATATAACTTTAGAAATGTCTTAATTTAATAGCTTGATTAAAGCTCATAAACACGAGCAAACGATATTTTAGCCCTACGCTGTTAATGAGCATGAAAAATACTCTTTCTGAAGAGATTTTAATGGAAATCTATTTTTCTGAGAAAAAATAGGAAAAATTGCAGGTATTTTTCATCGCAAAAAAAGTTTTATTTCAAACCTGAAAGTTAGCATATTCATGCGCTTTTATGTTTGGAATAATTATGGAAAATATATCATAGTGCTCTCAGTTAGCGATACATACCCAGTAAATACAATGTAAATGATCAGATATAACTTTAGCAATATCTTAATTTAACAGCTTGATTAAAGGTCATAAACACGAGCAAATGATATTTTAACCCAAGAGTATTAATCAGAATGAAAAGTATTCTTTATGAAGAGATCTTAAAGGAAACCTATTTTTCTGAGAAAAATAGGAAAAATTGTAGGTAATAGTTCAGGTATCTTTCATCGAAAAAAAATACTTTTTATTTCAAAACTGAAACTTTGCAAATTCATACACTTCTATGTTTGAAATAATCATGGAAAATATTTCATAAATCTCTCAGTTTGCGATACATGTCCAGTAAATACACTGTAAATGATCAGATATAACTTTAGAAATATCTAAATTTAACAGCTTGATTAAAGGTCATAAACACGAGCAAACGATATTTTAACGCTAGAATGTTAACCACCATGAAAAATACATTAGATATTACTTTCGAATCTATTTTATCTAACACTTAGAGTAAGGGTCGTAAAGTCAACGAAACGTTGTTTTAACCGTATTTCTGTATTCAGCATAACAAATAATCCTTGTAATGATGTTTTAATGGAAATTAATTTTCTGAGAAAGATACGAAAAATTGCAGGTATATATTAGTTCGAAAAAACTTTGTTTCAAAATTGAAACATAACATATTCAAGCACTTCTAAACTTAATCTAAAATAATCATGGAAAGTATATCATAATGCTCTAAGTTTACTGCTACACACCCAGTAAATACGATGCAAAACATAAGATAATACTTTAAATCTACTTTAGAGCAGCTTAATTAAAAAACGAAAAGACAAAGAAACGTAGATTTAACACTAGTTATGCATTAAGCATGACAAATACTCTTTGAAACGTGGTTTTAAAGGAAATCTATTTTTCTGAGAACAGTACGAAGAATTGCAGGTAATGCTTTAAAAACAATTTGTTAGAAAATTGAAATATAACATATTCAAACATCCAAATTTGAAATAATCATGAAAAATATATCATAATACCCTTTCACACCGATGCATACCCAATAAATGCTCGCACTTAAAGATACGTAGCCAGTAAAAACGATGCAAACATTAGATAATACTTTGAAAATCATTTTATTTAACAGTTTGATCAAAGGTCGTAAAGACAAGGAAACGTTGTTCTAACCTCATTTCTATATTCAGCTTAACAAATACTCCTTGTGATGATGTTTTAATGGAAATCTATTTTTCTGAGAACAATACGAAAAATTGCAGGTAATAGTTCAGGGTATATTTTAGTTCAAAAAACTTTTTGCTTCAAAATTGACGCATAACATATTTAAACACTTCTAAACTTGAAATAATCATGGAAAATATATCATAATGCTCTAATTTACCAATACACACCCAGTAGATACGATGAAAAACATAAGGTAATACTTTAAATCTACTTTTTAGCAGCTTAATTAAAATCCGAAAAGAGAAAGAAACGTAGATTTAATACGAGTTCTGTATTAAGCATGACAAATGCTCCTTGTAACGTGGTTTTAAAGGAAATCTATTTTTCTGCGAACAATACGAAGAATTGCAGGGAATACTACAGGGTTATTTTAGCTTAAAAAAATTATTGTTAAGAAATGGAATTATAATATATTCGAACACATATAAACCTCAAATAATCATGGAAAATATATAATACTGCTTTCAGTTTAAGATACCCACCAAGTAAAAACGATGCAAACATTAGATGATACTTTGAAATCTATTCTATTCAGCAGTTAGATTAAAGGTCGTAAGGACAACGAAACGTTCTTTTAACCTCATTTCTGTATTTAGCACAACAAATAGGCCTTGTAATGATCTTTTAAATGAAATCTATTTTTCTGAAAGAAATACGAAATATTGCTATATCTTAGTTCAAAAAACTTTTTGTTTCAAAATTAAAACATAGCATATTCAAACACTTATAAACTTAAAATAATCATGGAAAATATATCATAATGCTCTAAGTCACCGATACACACCCAGTAAATACGATGTAAAACATAAGATAATTGTTCGAATTTACTTTTTAGCAGCTTAATTAAGATCCGAAAAGACAAAGAAACGTAGATTTAACACGAATTCTGTATCAGGCATGACAAATGCTCCTTGTAACAAAATCTTAAATGAAACCTATTTTTCTGCGAACAATACGAAGAATTGCAGAGAATACTTCAGGGTTTATTTTAGCTCAAAAAACATTTTGTTAAGAAATGGAAATATACCATATTCAAACACATCCAAACTTCAAATAATCATGGAAAATATATCATACTGCTTTCAGTTAAAGATATCTACCAAGTAAAAACGATGCAAACATTAGATAATACTTTGAAATTTATTCTATTTAACAGTTAGATTAAAGGTCGTAAGAACAACGAAACGTTGTTTTAACCTCATTTCCGTACTCAGCATAACAAATACTGCTTGTAATGATGTTTTGAAGAAAATCTATCTTTCTGAGAAAAACTTTATTTTTCAAAAATGAAACATATCAAAACACTTCTAAACTTAAAATAATCATGGAAAATATATCATAATGCTCTAAGGTACCGATACACACGCAGTAAATACGATGCAAAACATAAGATAATAGCTTAAATTTCCTTTTTAGCAGCTTAATTAAAATTCGAAAAGACAAAGAAACGTAGATTTAACACAAGTTCTCTGTTAAGCATGACAAATACTCCTTGAAACGTGGTTTTAAAGGAAATCTATTTTTCTGCGAACAATACGAAGAATTGTAGGTAATACTTCAGGGTATATTTTAGCTAAATAAAGATTGGTTTAAAAATTGAAATATAATATATTCAGACACATCCAAACTTGAAATAATAATGGAAAATATATCATAATGCTCTAATTTACCTATACATTCCTAGTAAATACAATGCAAAACATTTGATAATACTTTGAAACTCAATTTTTTTAACAGCCTAATTAGAAGTCGAAAAAAGACAACGAAACGTTGTTTAAACCCCACTTCTATATTCAGCATGACAAAGACTTCTTTTAATGTTGTTTTAAACGAAATCTATTTTCCTAAGAAAAATACGAAAAATTGGAGGTAATAGCTCAGGGTATATCTTAGTTCAAAAATATTTTTGTCTCAAAACTGATACATATTATATTCAAACATTTGTAAACTTGATAAAATCAAGGAAATATATCATAATGCTCTGACTTACCGATACATACCCAGTAAATACGATGCAAAACATTTGATAATACTTTGAAATTCAGTTCTTTTTTTTAACAGTTTGATTAAAAGTCGAAAATAGTGTCAAGTGTTATATCTGAGAAGAAATTGTACGTTTGTTCCACGTGTGGGTGAGACAGGAGAAAAAGACAGCCACCTGGGCCACAAGTGACACTTGACAGCCAGGCCTGACCCGATGATGACCCGTTCTGATTAATAGGCAGTATGTGTGAAAACCTACATGAGTGTTAACCATTAATGTATGTATCATATATGTACTCCTATACGTACATACACACACACACACACA
>JAUUDY010291543.1:0-11976 GCA_032361765.1 Panulirus inflatus
TCGGACTCCTTTTCCTGGCTCTCCACTTGATGCCCGCAAATACTACGATTTTTGTGACATTTTCGGTACAGATGCCAACTGAAAACAATACTTCTCATTAGTCATTCTCGTCATGTATTCGTGTTGGTAACTTTTGCTGGAGCTGCTCATATGTTGACAATAATTAAGTAGATAAATGTTACTTGCGCAAGATTGCTAGAGGGAAGTCACACAACGTACGAACAGGCGGAATGTCCTCGTTTGTCCGAATCCAAGGATGAAGGAATTTCTCATGATCCATTTGTCTATTAATCAAATACAGTTTAGAGTTGCCTAAAAATAATAAAAAAAAATTACCTCCGGTTATGTTTTGTATAGATTATATAAGTGAATTATCGGTGTCGGTTTACTTCTTATTTTTTTAATTGCTCAAGACAACCTTGAGAGTTGGAACACAACGAGGTGCTCACGGATTATACCGTCCGTGGCAGACTCTCGCCCCTCCACTAAATTTTGTGATTCCGACATGAATTGGTGGACTGCTTCGATGGGGAGGACGTGCAGATGACCTGGGCAAACTGTGTGTGGTATTAGAGGTCCTAATAGTGCGTCAGAGTGGCTCTGGCCACAGATTCTTATGAAGACTTAGAATATGATGTCTTCTCAGAGGCAAAGCTTTGTCAGTGAGAGTGTTACAAACGGCCAGAGAAAAAGGTTTTCGTCGGGTTCACCGGATTGTCCTCACTTGCAAAAGAAAATTTGCCGACAGACAGACATGATGGAGAGTCAAAAACTAGCCAATTTTTCAGTTGCTCCGAATGGTGTTAGTAAAAGCACGGTCCTTGGCAAGAAGCAAGGGTCCGAGAAGAAGGTTTTGGCCATCAAGAATTTCAAAGGTAAGACATTTACAAGCTTATGGAATGATACTTAATGTGAGGAATAGATTGATAGTTATGCTGTCGTCAATCATGAATTCCATGCAGTATTGCTGAGTGAGAAACTTTTCCATCAGCTGTTGTCAATGTAGGGTGTCCATGTCATTTTTTCGCATTGAGCAATATATAGTCTCGGAGTCGTGGGAATCTTTCATTTTGCTTGCTGATGTGAGATCAAGAAATAGTCCAGTGTTATAAAGAAGTTTTTGTAATAATTTTTTGGCTCTTAAGGTAATACAGGTACCTCCAGATGACTTTTTCCTCCTCCTCAGGTATGATGTACATCTGTGTGTTTTGGAACATTTCTTCGTTATGTTTTACTCAACAGTACAAGTTCAGTTTAGCACCGCATCGTTATTAAGTTTAGATATTGATTGGTCTTGTTTTGCAAAGGTTGATTAAGAATGACAGTGTTGTATGGGAACATTGTTAATCTGCAGTATTTGATAAGGCAGTGTTGGTTAAGGGTATGAAGGTCTAGGAAAATTAGGGTTAGTAGGTAATTTATATTGTTGATTCATCGGTTTACCTCTGTATCATCATTATCTGTGAATATTGATTGATTTTGTTTTACTATGCTTGTTTAGTGTTCAAAGAATACAACAGCAGTTTTTGAGGATGATTTGGAGCATTATATTTTACTGAACAATATTAGATTGAGTGATAATAGTGATGTTTACATATATTAGAAAATTTGGGTTTGATATGAAGATATCTTAGGCAGGACACTTATGAAATATTAACACATCCTAAATACACCTTAGCAGCTGAAACATACCAATATTGAATTGGTTGCTCTTGTCTTCTGATGGATGATATCAAGCACCATTTGCACGGTGCTCAGTTATGGATGTAATCAATATATCACATAGAAAATTGAACATCAGGATAAGATTTTGCTGTTAGGGAAGTTAAGTAAGGCTTTCATTGGGTCTGTTGAAGTTTTACAGGTGTATGACTGTACCATGATTACACCCATCTCAGCCCATGTTGATCTTGGTGTACCTACATTTTGTTCACTGTTTATGAACAGCGTGCTTTACCAGTGCTAGTTTTATTTATTTTTTTTATTTGTATGTTTCATTGTATAATATGGCACAGGTGTGAGGAACAAGTGTGATGATGGGTATCCTCACATGGATAGCATGTACATGAGAGAGTGTTGATATATCATGCAAAGTATTTCATTATACTGAATGTGGACCTAATGTTTTCTGTTTCTTGACTCAAAAATGTTCCTAAGATTCTAAGAAGAGGAAAAATGCTATTGAGATGTTAAATAGATGAATGTGATTGATCCATACTGTGATGATTATTTTCTGTCCTTCCATAAGTGAAAAGTTATTAGGGGGAAGAGCAGTGAAGGGTATGAGAAGTGTGAGGGTAAGTAACATATACAAAGATGAAACATTTGTGTAAATCAGTAGCACCTATGAAAACCTCACCTTATTTCTAACTAGGAGTAAGTGTTCTATGTCTTCAATATGGATGTTGCATCTTGGACATGAGGTCTCATGGTATGTTAAATCATTGTTTGTAATGTTGTTGAGATGGATGATGACCAGATCTGAGACAAAATAGTGTAACTTACTTGACTTGGGGTACTCTCAGATGAGTTTTTCTGACAGGGTTTACGACTGGGTTGAGAGAATGGTTGTTTTTATCGCTAATTGGTTATACTTGTGTGTTAATGATTTTCAATTTCATGTTGATTGGGTGGTGAGGGATATGCGAGTAAAGGTTGCCAATGTATGAAGCAGGTATGAGTTCTTAGTTTCTACTCTGAGGTTGATGGTTTGTTGTGTTATGTTTGGGAGGAAAGTGGTTTAGTACTGTTGCAAATATGAGTGCCAAGCTTAGCTATTAAAGATTGTACTGAAGTGTTTCCGTTTTGTTATCATTTTTTGAATGTTTGTTTGCTCAAGAGCCATAGACTGTTCTGAGAGCTAAATTTCAGGTGGTATATAGTTTTGTTGTTTGCTTTTGACAGGATGGATGACTAGGAAGCTGGGGGTGTAGTATAAGGTGGAGCAGATGAACTATTTGTAGGGATATTAAGGGAGTCTTTCCGTAGTCCAAAACTAGTGCCATTAAGTATTCTTCGGATGTATAATTTTAGTTTGTTTATGACCTGTGCATACGTTTATGATGTGGAGAGTGAATATGGTATGCGATTCATAGTATGATTGTAGTTGTGATAAGTGGTAGTTGTTGACCACTTAGATTGATATGAGGGTGAATTTTTATTTATAACTACCTGAAGTTAAGAGAGTGATGATAAATTTCTTTAGGAATGCAGATGTGCTGTTTTGGGTGAGTCAGTATTCTATTTGTGTGATGTGTTGCATGTTTGTCATTACTTGGGTAGTGGCATATTTTGATGTGATTGATGAGTCGTCTGCACATGACAGGACTTTCACAATATTCATCTACCTATTAGTACAGTATGAGGAGAGTTCTACATTCTATGAGCCTTAGCTGAACCTTTTGTGTTATCAAGTAGCTGTTTAAACCATTTTAAACTGCTTGCATTCACATTTTCTGTGGTTGATTTATCCTAAGCATCTGCTACACTTACTTGAATTTTATTTTATTTTTTTTAGAATTGGGAGCTATAATCACTGCAAAAGTCCACATCAAGGCTGGGCCTTTATTAGAATATAAAAAGGTTGATGAAAGGGAAAAAGCAGAGACAAGGAAAAGTATGAGTTTTGGAGGAAGTGACAAGTCTGTTTCTTAAAAAGTACCATGTCATAGTTATTCAGAAAGAAATGAAATGGTAGAGAGTTTCATAGCTTTGAGGGAAGAAATGTCAGAATGACACCCTTGAGTTGCCACTGGCTACACAGTTACCATGTGATATAGCTCTTGTCTGAGTATTGCATGGTCTAGCTTTTTAACATCCTTTTTTAATCATATTCTTGTCTAGTTTCTTGCTGTGGCCTTTGGTTGTTCTGGTACTGCATGTTTTGAAGAACTAGATATTTTCAACATTCAGATGATTTAGAGAATTGAAGGCTGATTTCATGTCACCCTTCTCACTCCCTGCTCCTCATGATGGGCAGTTTTTCTAACAAGCCCAGTGCTTCAGGTATAATCTTGGTTGCTCTCTTGACATTCTTGATCAGATCTTTGTATGGTACTTCTATAAGTGTTGTGACCAGACATAGCTTACAAAACATATCCGTATTTGTTTATTTCAATGCAGTTTTTTAGTTGCCAACAGAAACTCTCATTGATGTAATGATTAGTAACTCTGGTAACAGACAAGGCAGAGTTAACCCCAAGGTCTTACACACCGATTTTTGCGATGTATTTCTTATAGTTAATAGTTACGCAGAAGCCTTCTTTCACCGTGTTCCATTTTCATTACTTTGCACTTTATTGGATTCAGTGTCTTCATCCAATTATGTGACTAACTTTAGAGTTTGTCCAGGTTTCCCCTACCTAACCGTGCTTGCAGATGATGCAAAGGTCTTAAGAGAAATAAGGAATGAAAACAAATGCATTAAGTTATGCATTTGTTTTCATTCCTTATTTCTCTCAAGACCTTTGTATCATGTGCAAGCATGGTTAGGTAGGAGTCCAGGCTGTTAGGCAAGTCGTTTGCATACACCAGAAATAGCATTTTGCCCAAGATCGAGCTCTGTGGTGTGCCATTTGTGACTCTAGCCCTTTTTGTGGATGCGCTTCTTGTTCCTTACACTTATGAAATAAGTGAAGTGTATATTGCAAAAACTAAATGGCAAGATTTAAACTGATTTTGAGAAGCATTGCATTTCCAGCTCATGAGCACTTATCAAAAAAATCATGTTGTATTCGTATATCTTTATCTGTGCATTATTATTTAAAGGGATAGTGAGAATCCCCATGTTTCCAGTTTGTTAACACTGATCAAGAACATCAAATATAATGATTTTTTTTGCATTTATGCATTATGATACATGATACATCCTATATCTTGACATTACAACTTGCATAGATTACTAAATGATGATGAGAGCAAGTAAAAAGGTCTGTGATGCAGAGGAATCAGCAGTTGGGCAGTAGCCATCATTGTTTATTTGTGAGGTTTCATACAGTCACTATGTGGAAGCAGCATCTTATGGGACTTGGTTGCCACCTCTTGGTTCAATGAGGGTTGGGAAACTTCATGGGATACACAAACTGTGTTTTGACAGCAGTGGGCATTAGTTGTATTTCAAGGAGAGAAGGAATGTTGTCTGTTATAATATTGTAAGTTGCAGCTTAAGGGTTCAGAAAGACAGGTGCTCATTCCATGCAGTCTACTTGCGGACATTGGATTTTCACCGTGGCAGTAACTGTCTGTGTAAGTGAAGCCTCAAAATTTAGCAACTCTGAAAGTTGATGCAAATGGTTCATAATAAGTTTGGGGAGTAAGAAATAGGTTTAAAAGCAGTGAGGACTTAGAGATAAGTTATTTAGGTAAGTTCATTTTGCATGCTTCGAGTGCTTGTTTGTGGCAGACTGGGAAGGCCAGCCTTTCCAAGCACTTATGCTGCATGTTTATTTCCTTTAGTTTTTCCCTTCACAATTTTTCTTTCAGTTCCTTGTTGCCCATGGTGTGCTTTTGAATAAATGTACACCATTTATAGTGTGTTTTTATATCCTTGGAAGTTTTGTTCATATTCCAAAACCTTGAATAATAATTAGCTCCATTATTCCATCACTGTTTAGTGAGAAATGATTAAACGAGTAAGCCTTCAGATTGCCCAGGGTTCTTTTAGGTTACCACGGTTGACATATTAAGTTCTGGCACATGACCAAGTACGCCTGGTCACTGTTAAATTATATTTCACTCCAGAAATATTTCTGACACTTCTTTCCCCTCTATTCTTCTCCTGTCTCTCATTTTTTTTTTCTTCCAAAGCTGTAGAGTAGGGCATACATCATTGGCATGGGAGGAGCCCGTCAGTAAAGTTGTGCTGCCAGAGTAAGCCCTGTGATATTACTATATCACTAGAAGAACATATAAGCTATTCTGGATAGTATAAGCTGGATGTGTTAAATCTGGCTTTATATTGAGTGATGGATTTCCATATTCTATGCCCAGAATATGGGAAGAAATATAGCAAGAAAAGATTTTACAGCTTCAAAACCTATTTATCTTGGAATACCATGTTCTTTTACACTACTGCATTTATTTTGTTACAGTAGTTTTTTCATGAATTGGTTTAATCATGATACACCATGATTTATTTTTATGCAGACTTCTCCTGCCATTAAGATGATAAAGGTATTTACATTTTTTACAGTGCACAACCAGCCTGCTGTTGACCACATATCGGAATCATGGCGGTTTTTAAGAGAAGCAGTAGTTGCCATTCAGGAATCAAGAAAGTTGAGAGATAATCTCACACAAGAGGACCTTTACCGCTATGTAGATAACCTTATTACACAACGTCCTCCAGCACTACTCTATGCTGACCTTCGAGGTAAGTTACTAAAGTGACGAACTTAACATTAGTGTTTATAGGCAACCTTCTTTCAACATGGCTTGCAGTACTGCTGTATGCTGATCATTAAAGTGGGTTGTTACACAGATTATATGCCTTCTTTTTATCTTTTTTTAAAGGTTATTCTTTAGCATGGGCCTGACTAGGGTGTCTGCACCCAGGTGATTTTGTTGGCAATGCTGGTGTCTGCATTTGTATGTATATTTTTTCAAGATGAGAGTTGTTCTTCATTCCTCAGAACATTTATTTCAGGGTAGAAACCCTCATGATTAAGTTCACAGTCATAGAATAAGTACATAAATCCTCACAAATTGTAGCCAGCCATCTGGGCCTCATGATATTATATATGATGATGTTATTGGCTTGTAAATATGGAAAACTACCCCTGTACCATTATTCCTCTTGGAGACTCCTGTTATCATATCTTCATGTAACGTCATATAGTTAGCAATGGATACTCATGACCTGTTCAGTTGCAAGACCTAAATCCTACCAAGTAAGAGGGTACTTCCTACCTGGTTGTTGGGAGGGTTAGTGACGGCTGCTTAGTGAGCCACCATTTAATGGTTGTCAGTTTGCACTCCTCTGACCCAGGTAGCTGTCTTTTCTTTCTATTTCACCCACATTTGGACTGCTGGCACTTTTTCCACTCACATACAGTCTCCCCTTGTTGCATATAACACTTAACACTTAACCCATGCAACTCATTCATCATAACTCTAGATTTTCTTGTGCGCACTATGTGCTATCTCTGCCTATAGGCAAAATGTTAGGAGCAATAGATAGAAGTAGTAGGTAGGAACATTAGAATAGATAGAAGTAGTAGGTTGGAACATTAGACGTGAACATTAGGTAGAAGTAATAGGTGTGAGCATTTGGTAACCTAACTTAGTCTAGAAAAAACATTGGGATGAAGTGGGGTTAAATTTTCAGGTGATTCATAAACTATCAGCTAAAGAGCAGATAGTAAGGCTAAGAGAAAGAGTTATAAAGGATGATAAACTTTGGAATAGTCTGTGAGGATGATAGACTTTGTTTTTTTGGTAGTAGGCATGACAGCTCGAGATTAGATGAGTTCAAATGAGGCTGTTTGTCTCTTGTTATACCAAGATTAATAATTGTGATAATCATCCGTCTTATGCATAGCATTTTTGTTGTCATATACTTCATTTACACTCAGCTTTATTGATAATTTTTCAGATCTGACAGAGAAGCATATTAAATCTCGGTTGAATCAGTTCCTGAGTGGAACCAGTGATCGCTTGACATTCTTACGTCAATTAAATGACTGCTGGACACACCACTGTCACCAGATGAAGATGGTTTGTAATATCTTTCTGGCTCTTGACAGAGGCTACGTGCTACAGAATGCTCAGGTTTCTTCCATATGGTAAGGGGTTGCAGTACTTAGATTTTTTTTTAATCTACTGAAAGATTATCCTTAAAAATTATATTTACATTAGTATAAATGATTGTAATATCTATACCTGTTTTTTGTAAACTTTAAGATGGGCTGTGCTGAACAATACTATGAATGCTCCTAGGAATGCTCAGAATTCATGATTTCACTTGTAATTTTTTTTTCCCCTCTTTGTCAATTTGTAATCCAATAATGCCTGCTGATCATCTTTCCTACTCACATAATATACTTTTTGAACCAGGTATTCCTAGTCACCTGTCCTTTTTCAGCACACAACTCCACAAGCTGTTCACCATTTCCATTCATAATACTGAATACCCCGTGCCCCCCAATTGTACCCCTCAGTTGCCATATCAGACACCTTCGCATTCAAATTTCTCATAAGTAATACCTAGTTTCTTGCATCAGAACTGCTGAAGTATTCACTCAGCTGCTCCCAGAACACTTGCCTCATGATCTTTCTTCTCATGGCCAGGTGCATTTAACTAGCAATCACCAGTCTCTTGCCATCCTCTTTCATTTTTCCCCACATCAGTCTAGAATTCACCTCCTTATTCTCTTTCACACCGTCCCACAACTCCTACTTCAAGAGAACTGTTGTTCTCTCACCCACTCCTGACCACTCGAAAGCCATTTTGAAACCACTCTGCCTCTTTACCCTTGAGGTTTGTTTCACTCATAGCCAGAACATTCAGGTTTCTTTCCTCAGACATAGTGCCTATCTCTCCTATCATCTCATCTTGCTTGGCTCCTTCTTCTGTTCCATCTTTTAGATGTTGAAATACAAAAAGGGAATGGTTTCCGGCCTCTACTACCACCCTCTTTCAGCCCCTTTTCAGCTTGCAGGGAATACGAAGGTAGAATTCTCTCTACTGTACCCCAGGGATTCCATTTTTTTTTCATACTTGATTGCCATTTCCCTCCTTAGGAAGGAAGCTCTATCAGATTTATTAGGTATATAGATCTTTTGAGTTAATTAAGAAAGTTGTAAAAGATAATATTTTTATATTTGATTGCCTTTTCAGTGTAAGCTAGTTAGGTTCAGGAACAAATGAACAGTGACTTTATTTAAACAAATTGGTGGGAGAGTACCTGGAGGATATTGTGTAAAGAAAATGTGAGAAGGGACATGGATTCAGTGGGAGGGGAAGGATAAGATAGGAAACCATCATGAATAGAATTTGAAAGACAGTTTTCTCGGACAAAATTTTCATGTTTTTAATTTGATTTTTTCTATATGCTTTATTTTTGTGCATTTTTGCTTTCCTTAGCCTTGTTCTTGCTAATTTATAATATCATAACACCCAGTACTTTTACTGGTGTCCTGTTTTCTGGACTGCAATATCACGTAAGTCTGGTTACCTCATTGTCCACAGCGTTTTTACTATCCCTATATCATCATTATTAATTTGCCTCAGGTGACTGTTTATTATGTTCAACTGACAACACATCAGATTATTCTCATGTTTACTTATAATGATTTTTGGTGGTGGAATTCATGTATTTACTTTTCTTGCTATTTTGGCCAACAATCTAAATCACTTGTGTTTGTTAACCTTTAAGTAGCATTGCCTCATCTCCTAGACTGTGATATTTTGCCTCATCTCTTTGGTAATTCGGTCTTTTGTATAACCTAATTAGGATGTTTCCATTATGACTAGCCTATATACTTTATATACAACTATCTATATATTCCTTACACTCTTAAGGGAGTAACCACATCAAAAAAGTCTCCTTAATTGGTGAACTCTAATGTCTCATTGATGCACATTGTGTCATTTTGTTTTACACACTTTCATCTCTTAAGGGCACTTTTTCAAGATGTTTTGCTTTTTTAGATATAATGGTTTTGTTCCTGTTTACAGAAGATATAGGCATTGCTCTTCCAGTGCTCATTTAATATGCACTATTTTTGAATGCCTTCATTTTGTTGGTTCATTTTATAGTTTAATTTTTTTTTAAGCACTGCCACTTCTCATTCTTTTAGAGTTATTTTGGTATGGATATAATTAATTGTACAATCTTGGCTTTTTCTTGTGTTTTGGTCAGTACTTGCTACTTGACAGTGCAAAAAGAGACAGAGATGGAAAGGAAGAAAAAAAAAGAAGGGAAGGTTGTATGGAAAGAAAGGGACCTCCTAAAGTTAATGTTTATAAGTTCACTAATTTCATATGTTCATGTGATATAAGGTACTGTCATGTCAGGTACTTATTTTTATTGAATTTCAATCCTAAGGTATTGGTTGGGAAAGCTAACTTTTATGCAGAAATATAGTTCAGAGTTTCCTATTTGATATCAGGGTTTTTTGTGTTACTTGCCATTTGCTCTGGAATGATTTAATCTTACTTATTTGCATGCAGTATGGTTAAGATGTTTAATATTCACAGGGACATGGGTCTGGAATTATTCCGGCAACATATTTTAGAGGAAGTAGTTGTAGAAAATCGATGTGTTGATGGTTTACTAATGATGATAGAAAAAGAACGATCAGGAGAGACTATCGACAGATCACTTGTCAAATCCCTTCTCAGAATGCTGTCTTCGCTACAAGTATATCATAACAAGTAAGTCTTTATGGATTGTGTTGCAGGTGTTATTTCTTACTACTTGCAGTTGATATCATCACATGGGTTCCATGCTAAATTAGTTTTGTTTATTTTCAGTCTTTAAGTGTATCCTGTCTTGCTTATCCTTGTTTTATAGTCATGGAGCCCCATAATTTGAACTTTACAATTTTACAAATTGTTTGTTTGTGCTCTGATGCATTATCCATATCTTCAGTCATTTTATTACATTAATCGACAACTCATACTTTTTTTAGTTTCTAAGTGTATCCTATCTTGCTTTTCCTTGTTTTATAGCCATGGGGCCCCATATTTTGAACTTTTATACTATTTTTCAAACTGTTTATGTATGCTGTGTGCATTATCCATATCTTCAGTCATTTTATTACATTAATCAACAACTCATACTGTAAAGAAAGCACTTTCCCACAACTCTCTTAGCAAGTTTATGCCCAATTCCATGCCATTGTTAAAGCTTTGTGGTAGATGATATATGGAAGAGTGGCTAGAAAGGATAGGATTGCAGTTGAATTTCTTGAGAAAGGGGTGAAAGTATTGCTTATTGGTTATTCAGGATTTTCAGTTTATGTATGCACCAAGTTGAGGTGCATGAGGGTTGGCAGAAAACCTACATAGTACCAGTATATAAAGGCAGGGAGTGAAAGTGAAATCATGAATTACAGAGGTATAAGTCCTTACAGTATTGTATATAAGTTTTACAAGACTGTGGAGGAACAGTGTGGTTTCATGAGTGGCATAGAATGTGTGAACCAGGTGTTTGATATGAAAATATTGTGTGAGAAATACTTAGCAAAAGAGAAGGATTTGGTTGTGGCATTTATTGATTAGGAGAAAGCATGTGGTAGGGTTGTCAGTGATGCTTTGTGTAGGATGTTAAGAATATATGATGTGGGAGGAAGGTTCCCTGATTCAGTGTGGAATTTTTACTGGGAGATTGTGGCACATGTGTGAGAAGGAAGTGAGAGGGTTAGTGGTTCCAAGGGAAGATGGATTTGTTTCAGGGGTATATGATGTCACCATGACTGTTTAATCTTATGTTGAGGTGGTGAAGGTCATGGAGAGAGGGACAGGTCCACAGTATGCTGGGGGTGGGAGGGGCGTAGGAGATGAGGTAATTCCTGTTTGTGGATGATATGGTTTAAGTGGTGGTTTCAAAAGTTGCAGAGTCTGGTATGTGCATTTAGGAGAGTGTTTGAAAGGGGGAAGTTGAGTTTTAACCTGAACAAAAGTAAGGGAATGGGGTTTAGTAGGGGTGCAAGACACATCTGTTTGTATGTAATTTTGAATGGAGAGTGAGTGGAGGATGTAAAGTGCTTTAGATACCAAGGAGTGGACGTGACAGCAGTGGGTTGGCAGTGGGGTCAAAGTTCCTGGGTGCATTGAAGATTATGTGGAAGGGAGGAAAGCTGCTAGAAGCTGTGAGGAGTGTAAGGCATGTGAGCAAGTAGGAAGGGAGGAGGAGGAGTGAGACCTGCGGAAGATGAGTCTGTATCAAGAGTGTATGATATTTTTTTTTTTTTTTTTCTTGCTTTGTCGCTGTCTCCCGCGTTAGCGAGGTAGCGCAAGGAAACAGACGAAAG
>JAUUDY010291653.1:0-11975 GCA_032361765.1 Panulirus inflatus
AAGAGAAATCAAAAGAAAATATCTGAGAATCCAGAAAATACCAAGAGAAATAAAAAGAAAATACCTGACAATCCAGATAATACCAAGATGAATGAAAAGAAAATATCTAAGAATCCAGAAAATAACAAGAGAATACAAAATACCAAACAATCCAGAAAATACCAAGAGAAAACAAAAGAACATACCTGAAAATCGAGAAAATATCAAGAAAAAATGTAGGAAATACGTGAGAATCCAAAAAATGCCAAGAGAAAAGAAAAGATTTCAGAATCCAGAAAATAGAAAGAAAAAACAACAGAAAATACCTGAGAATCCAGAAAATACCGTGAGAAATCAAAAGAAAATATCTGAGAATCCAGAAAATACTAAGGGAAATAAAAAGAAAATACCTGAAAATCCAGAAAATACCAAGATGAATGAAAAGAAAATATATGAGAATCCAGAAAATAACAAGAGAATACAAAAGAAAATACCTAACAATCTATAAAATACCAAGAGAAAACAAAAGAACAGACCTGAGAATCGACAAAATATCAAGAGAAAATGAAGGAAATACGTGAGAATCCAAAAAATGCCAAGAGAAAAAAACATAAAATAAATGAGAATCGAGAAAATACGAAGAAAAGAAAAGAACATTCTTGAAAATCCAGAAGATACTAAGAGAAAAGAAAAGAAAAGACCTCAGAATCCAGAAAATAGCAAGAGATAACAAAAGAAAATACCTGCGAATCCAGAAAATACTAAGAGAAAGCAAAACAAAAGACCTGAAAATCCAGGAAATAGCAAGAGAAAACAAAAGAAAATGCCTGAGAGTCCAGATGATACCAAGAGAAAAGAAAAGAAAATCCCTAACAATGCAGAAAATACTTAGAGAAAAAGTAAAACATACCTGAAAATCCAGAACATATCAAGAGAAAATAAAAGAAAATACCTGGGAATCCAGAAAATACCAAGTAAAAACAAAAGAAAATTCCTGACACTCCTTATAATACCAAGAGAAATCAAAATAAAATACCCGAGAATCCAGAAAATACAAAGAGAAAGCAAAAGAAAATACTAGACAATCATGAATATACTAAGAAAAAAGAAAAGAAAGTACCTGAGAATATAG
The DNA here is from genome assembly GCA_032361765.1 of Panulirus inflatus. NCBI lineage: Eukaryota > Metazoa > Arthropoda > Malacostraca > Decapoda > Palinuridae > Panulirus > Panulirus inflatus. Next base: position 1,112 of record JAUUDY010291653.1, read on the forward strand.
AGAATACCAAGAGAAATAAAAATAAAATATCTGAAAATCCAGAAAACACCAAGAAAATTCAAAAGAAAATATCTGAGAATTCAGAAAATACCAAGAGAAATCAAAAGGAAATATCTGAGAATCTAGAAAATAAAAAGAGAATACAAAAGAAAATACCTAACAATCCAGAGAATACCAAAAGAAAACAAAAGAACATACCTGAAAATCCTGAGAATATCAAGAGAAAATAAAGGAAATACGTGAGAATCCAAAAAAATACAAAGAGAAAACAAAAGAACATACCTGAAAATCCAGAGAATATCAAGAGAAAATGAAGGAAATACGTGAGAATCCAAAAAATACCAAGACAAAAAAGAAAAGAAAATACTTGAGAATCCAGAAAATGCGGAGAAAACAAAAGAAAATTCTTGAGAATCCAGAAGATCCCATGAGAAAAGAAAAAAAAGACCTCAGAATCCAGAAAATAGCAAGAGTAAACAAAAGAATATACCTGAGAATCCAGAAAATACCAAGAGAACTCAAAAGAAAATATATGAGATTCCAGAAAATACCAAGAGAAATCAAAAGAACTTACCTGACAATCCAGAAAATAAGAAGAGAAATCAAAATATGATATCTGAGAATCTACAAAATACTAAGAGAAATCAAAAGAAAATATCAGAGAATCCAGAAAATACCAGGAGAAATATAAAGAAAATACGTAAAAATCCAGAAAATACCAAGAGAAAACAAAAGAACATACCTGAAAATCTAGAAAATATCAAGAGAAAATAGAAGAAAATTCGTGAAAATCCAAAAAATACCAATAGAAAACAAAAGAAAATACCTGAGAAGCCAGAAAATATAGAGAAAACAAAAAAAACCCTGAAAATCCAGAAAATACTAAGAGAAAACAAAAGAAAAGACCTGAGAATCCAGAAAATAGCAAGAGAAAACAAAAGAAAATGCCTGAGAATCGAGATAATCCTTAGAGAGAATAAAAGAAAACACCTAACAATGCAGAAAATACTAAGAGAAAAAAAGAACATACCTGAAAATCGAGAAAATATCAACAGAAAATAAAGCAAAATACCTGTGAATTCAGAAAATACCAAGAGAAAAGAAAAGAAAACGCCTAACAATCCAGAAAATACCAAGAGAAAAAAGAACATACCTGAAAATCCAGAATGTATTGAGAAAAAAAAAGAAAATACATGAGAATGCAGAAAATACCAAGAGAAAACAAAAGAAAATATCTGACAATCAAGAAAATACTAAGAGAAATCAAAAGAAAATATATGAGACTCCAGAAAATACCAAGAGAAAAAAAAAGAAAATACCGAACAATCCAGAAAATACCAAGAAAATTCAAATGAAAATATCTAAGAATCCAGAAAATACCCAGAGAAATCAAAAGAAAATATCTGAGAATCCAGAAAATAACATGAGAATAAAAAAAAAAATACCTAACAATGCAGAAAATCCCAAGAGAAAACCAAAGAACATACCTGAAAATCCAGAAAATATCAAGAGAAGATGAAGGAAATACGTGAGAATCCAAAAAATACCAAGAAAAAACAAAAGAAAATACATGAGAAGCCAGAAAATACGGAGAAAACAAAAGAAAATACCTGGAATCCAGAAAATACCAAGGGAAAACAATAGAAAATAGCAGAGAATCCAGAAAATACCAATAAGAATCAATGGATGATACCTGAAAATTCAGAAAATAACAAGATAATAGAAAAGAAAATACCTAACAATCCAGAATATACAAAGAGAAAAGAAAAGAACATACCTGACAATCCAGAAAATAACGCTAGAAAATAAAGGAAATACGTGAGAATAAAAAAAATCCCAAGAGAAAAAAATAAAATACTTGAGAATCCAGAAAATACGGGGAAAAAAAAAGAAAATACCTGAGAATCCAGAAAATATAACGAGAAAAGAAAAGAAAATGCCTAACAATCCAGAAAATACCAAGAGAAAAAAAAGTACATACTTTAAAATCCAAAACATATCAAGAGAAAATACAAGAATATTCATGAGAATCCAGAGAATACCAAGATAAAACAAAACAAAATACCTGACAATCAAGAAACTACCAAGAGAAATGAAAATAAAATATCTGAGAATCCAGAAAATACTAAAAAAAATCAAAAGAATATATCTGAGAATCCAGAAAAAATCGAGAAAAAAGAAAAGAAAATACCTAACAGTCCAGAAAATACCGAGAGAAAAAAAAAAAAGAACAAGTGAAAAATCAGAAAATATAAAGAGAATATAAAAGAAAATATGTGAAAATCCAAAAAATACCAATGGAAAACAAAAGGAAATACCTGAGAAGGCAGAAAATACGGAAAAAACAAAAGAATATATCTGATAATCCAGAAAATACTAAGAGAAAACAAAACAAAAGACCTGAGAATCCGGAAAGAAGCAAGAGAAAACAAAAGAAAATGCCTGAGAATCCAGATAATGCCAAGAGAAAAGAATAGAAAATACCTAACAATGCAGAAAATACCAAGAAAAAAAAGAACATACCTAAAAATCCAGAAAATATCAAGAGAAAATAAAAGAAAATACCTGAGAATCCAGAAAATATCAAGAGAAAAGAAAAGAAAAAAATGACAATCCTTAAAATACCATGAGAAATCAAAAGAAAATACTTGAGAATCCAGAAAATACCAAGAGAAAACAAAAGAAAATACTATATAAGAAAGAAAATAACAAGAGAATTCAAAAGAAAATATCTGAGAATCCAGAAAGTACAAAGAGAAATCAAAAGAAAATATCTGAAAATCCACAAAATAACAAGATAATGAAAAAAAAAATACCTAACAATCCAGAAAATACCAAGAGAAAACAAAAGAACATACCTAAAAATCCAGAAAATATCAAGAGAAAATGAAGGAAATACGTGAGGATCCAAAAAATTCCAAATGAAAACAAAAGAAAATACCTGAGAAGCCAGAAAATACGGAAAAAACAAAAGATAATATCTGTAATCCAGAAAAGACCAAGAAAAAACAAAAGAAACTAGCAGAGAATCCAGAAAATACCAAGAAAAGTCGATGGAAAATGACTGAGAATCCAGAAAATTCCAAAAGAAAAAGGAAAATACTAAAAAATCCAGAAAATACCAAGAGAAAACAAAAGAAAATACCTGAGAATCCAGAAAGCACCAAGAGATATAACAATGAATATCCGAGAATTGTGAAAATAGAAAGACAAATCAACAGAAAGTACCTGACATTCCAGAAAAGACCAAGAGAAATCAAAAGAAAATATCTGAGAATCCTGAAAATACTAAGAGAAATCAAAAGAAAATATCTGAGAATCCAGAAAATACCAAGAGAAAACAAAAGAAAATACCAAGAAATCAAGAAAATACCAAGAGAAAACAAAAGAAGATACCTGAAAATCCAGAAAATATCAAGAGAAAATAAAAAAGAAAATATATGAAAATCCAAGAAATACCAAGAGAGAAAAAAAAATACGTGACAATCCTGAAAAAAACCTAGAGAAATCAAAAGAAAATACCAAGACAAAGAAAAAAACATACTGAAAATCCAGAAAATATCAAGAGAAAAAAAAAGAAAATACCTGAAAATCCAGAAAATACCAAGAGAAAAAAAAAAGAAAATACGTGACATTCCTGAAAATACCTAGAGAAATCAAAAGAAAATACCTGAGAATCAAGAAAATACCAAGAGAAAATAAAAGAAAATACTAGATAATCCAGAAAAAAACAAGAGTAAAGAAAAGAGAATACCTGAATATTTAGAAAATACCAAGAGAAATGAAAAGAAAATATCTGAGAATCCAGAAAATACCAAGAGAAAAAAAATGAAAATACCCAACAATCCAAAAAATACCAAGAGAAAACAAAAGAAAATACCTGAAAATCCAGAAAATATCAATAGAATATAAAGGAAATACGTGAGAATACAAAAAAATAGCAAGCGAAAGAAAAAGAAAATATCTGAGAATCCAGAAAATACGGAGAAAAGAAAACAAAACTCCTGAGAATCCAGAAGATACCAAAAGAAAAGAAATGACCTGAGAATCCAGAAAATAGCAAGAGAAAACAAAAGAAAGCACCTGAGAACTAGAAAATGCCAAGAGAAAAGAAAAGATTTCAGAATCCAGAAAATAGAAAGAAAAAACAACAGAAAATACCTGAGAATCCAGAAAATACCGTGAGAAATCAAAAGAAAATATCTGAGAATCCAGAAAATACTAAGGGAAATAAAAAGAAAATACCTGAAAATCCAGAAAATACCAAGATGAATGAAAAGAAAATATATGAGAATCCAGAAAATAACAAGAGAATACAAAAGAAAATACCTAACAATCTATAAAATACCAAGAGAAAACAAAAGAACAGACCTGAGAATCGACAAAATATCAAGAGAAAATGAAGGAAATACGTGAGAATCCAAAAAATGCCAAGAGAAAAAAACATAAAATAAATGAGAATCGAGAAAATACGAAGAAAAGAAAAGAACATTCTTGAAAATCCAGAAGATACTAAGAGAAAAGAAAAGAAAAGACCTCAGAATCCAGAAAATAGCAAGAGATAACAAAAGAAAATACCTGCGAATCCAGAAAATACTAAGAGAAAGCAAAACAAAAGACCTGAAAATCCAGGAAATAGCAAGAGAAAACAAAAGAAAATGCCTGAGAGTCCAGATGATACCAAGAGAAAAGAAAAGAAAATCCCTAACAATGCAGAAAATACTTAGAGAAAAAGTAAAACATACCTGAAAATCCAGAACATATCAAGAGAAAATAAAAGAAAATACCTGGGAATCCAGAAAATACCAAGTAAAAACAAAAGAAAATTCCTGACACTCCTTATAATACCAAGAGAAATCAAAATAAAATACCCGAGAATCCAGAAAATACAAAGAGAAAGCAAAAGAAAATACTAGACAATCATGAATATACTAAGAAAAAAGAAAAGAAAGTACCTGAGAATATAGAGAATACCAAGAGAAATAAAAATAAAATATCTGAAAATCCAGAAAACACCAAGAAAATTCAAAAGAAAATATCTGAGAATTCAGAAAATACCAAGAGAAATCAAAAGGAAATATCTGAGAATCTAGAAAATAAAAAGAGAATACAAAAGAAAATACCTAACAATCCAGAGAATACCAAAAGAAAACAAAAGAACATACCTGAAAATCCTGAGAATATCAAGAGAAAATAAAGGAAATACGTGAGAATCCAAAAAAATACAAAGAGAAAACAAAAGAACATACCTGAAAATCCAGAGAATATCAAGAGAAAATGAAGGAAATACGTGAGAATCCAAAAAATACCAAGACAAAAAAGAAAAGAAAATACTTGAGAATCCAGAAAATGCGGAGAAAACAAAAGAAAATTCTTGAGAATCCAGAAGATCCCATGAGAAAAGAAAAAAAAGACCTCAGAATCCAGAAAATAGCAAGAGTAAACAAAAGAATATACCTGAGAATCCAGAAAATACCAAGAGAACTCAAAAGAAAATATATGAGATTCCAGAAAATACCAAGAGAAATCAAAAGAACTTACCTGACAATCCAGAAAATAAGAAGAGAAATCAAAATATGATATCTGAGAATCTACAAAATACTAAGAGAAATCAAAAGAAAATATCAGAGAATCCAGAAAATACCAGGAGAAATATAAAGAAAATACGTAAAAATCCAGAAAATACCAAGAGAAAACAAAAGAACATACCTGAAAATCTAGAAAATATCAAGAGAAAATAGAAGAAAATTCGTGAAAATCCAAAAAATACCAATAGAAAACAAAAGAAAATACCTGAGAAGCCAGAAAATATAGAGAAAACAAAAAAAACCCTGAAAATCCAGAAAATACTAAGAGAAAACAAAAGAAAAGACCTGAGAATCCAGAAAATAGCAAGAGAAAACAAAAGAAAATGCCTGAGAATCGAGATAATCCTTAGAGAGAATAAAAGAAAACACCTAACAATGCAGAAAATACTAAGAGAAAAAAAGAACATACCTGAAAATCGAGAAAATATCAACAGAAAATAAAGCAAAATACCTGTGAATTCAGAAAATACCAAGAGAAAAGAAAAGAAAACGCCTAACAATCCAGAAAATACCAAGAGAAAAAAGAACATACCTGAAAATCCAGAATGTATTGAGAAAAAAAAAGAAAATACATGAGAATGCAGAAAATACCAAGAGAAAACAAAAGAAAATATCTGACAATCAAGAAAATACTAAGAGAAATCAAAAGAAAATATATGAGACTCCAGAAAATACCAAGAGAAAAAAAAAGAAAATACCGAACAATCCAGAAAATACCAAGAGAAAACAAAAGAACATACCTGAAAATCCAGAAAATGTCAAGACAAAAAAGGAAATACGTGAGAATCCAAAAAATACCAAGAGTAAAGTAAAAAAATACTTGAGAATCCAGAAAATATGGAGAAAAGAAAACAAGACTCCTGAGAATCCAGAAGCTACCAAAAGAAAAGAAAAGAAAAGACCTGAGAATCCAAAAAATAGCAAAAAAAACAAAAGAAAATACCTGAGAATCCAGATAATACCAAGAGAAAAGAAAAGAAAATGCCTAAGAATCCATAAAATACCAAGAGAAAAAAAAACATACCTGAAAATCCTGAACATATTAAGAAAAAATAAAATAAAATAAAATGAGAATCCATAAAATACTAAGAAAAAAAAAGAAAATATCTGACAAGAAAATACTAAGAGAAATCAAAAGAAAATATATGAGAATCCAGAAAATACTAAGAGAAAACAAAAGACCATACCCTGAAATCCAGAAAATACCAAGAAAAAACAAAAGAACATACCTGAAAATCCAGAAAATATCAAGAGAAAATAAAAGAAGATACGTGAAAATCCAAAAGATTCTATGGGAAAACAAAAGAAAATACCTGAGAAGCCAGAAAATAGGGAAAAAACAAAAGAAAATACCTGAAAAGACATGAAATACTACGAAAAAACAAAACAAAAGACCTGAGAATCCAGAAAATAGCAGGAGAAAACAAAAGAAAATGCCTGAGAATCCAAATAATACGAAGAGAAAAGAAAAAAAATACCTAACAATGCAGAAAATACCTATAGAAAAAGAACATACCTGAAAATCCAGATAATATCAAGAGAAAATAAAAGAAAATACCTGAGAATTCAGAAAATACCAAGAGAAAACGATAGAAAATACATGACAATCCTTAAAATACCAAGAGAAATCAAAAGAAAATACCTGAGAATCTAGAAAATACCAAGAGAAAACAAAAGAAAATACTAGATAATGCAGAAAATAAATGAGAATCAAGAAAATAGCAAGAGAAAACAAAAGAAAATACCTGATAATCCTTAAAATACCAAGAGAAATCAAAAGAAAATACCCGAGTATCTACAAAATACCAAGAGAAAACAAAAGAAAATACTAGATAATGTAGAAAATACCAAGAGAAAGAAAATAAAATACCTGAGAATCCAGAAAATCACAAGGGAAATCAGAAGAAAATATCTGAGAATCCAGAAAATACCAACAAAGTTCAAAAGAAAATATCTGAGAATCCAGAAAATACCAGGAGAAATCAAAACAAAATATCTGAGAATCCCGAAAATATCAAGAGGATACAAAGGAAAATACCTAACAATCTAGAAAATACTAAGAGAAAACAAAAGAACATACCTGAAAATGCAGAAAATATCAAGAGAAAATGAAGGAAATACGTGAGAATATAAAAAAAAGATACCAAGAGAAAAAAAAAGATAATACCTGAAAATCCAGAAAATACGGAGAAAACAAAAGAAAATACTTGAGAAACCAGAAGATACCAAGAGAAAAGAAAAGACCTCAAAATCCAGAAAATAGCAAGAAAAAACAACAGAAAATATCTGAGAATCCAGAAATTACCAAGAGAAATCAAAAGAAAATATCTGAGAATCCAGAAAATACCAAGAGAAATAAAAAGAAAATACCTGACAATCCAGATAATACCAAGATGAATGAAAAGAAAATATCTAAGAATCCAGAAAATAACAAGAGAATACAAAATACCAAACAATCCAGAAAATACCAAGAGAAAACAAAAGAACATACCTGAAAATCGAGAAAATATCAAGAAAAAATGTAGGAAATACGTGAGAATCCAAAAAATGCCAAGAGAAAAAAACAAAATAAATGAGAATCCAGAAAAAACGGAGAAAACAAAAGAAAATTCTTGAAAATCCAGAAACTACCAAGAGAAAAGAAAAGAAAAGACTTCAGAATCCAGAAAATAGCAAGAGAAAACAAAAGAAAATACCTGCGAATCCAGAAAATACTAAGAGAAAACAAAACAAAAGACCTGAGAATCCAGAAAATAGCAAGAGAAAACAAAAGAAAATGCCTGAGAATTCAGATAATACCAAGAGAAAAGAAAAGAAAATACCTAACAATGCAGAAAATACTAGGAGAAAAAAAAGAACATAGCTGAAAATCCAAAAATTATCAAGAGAAAATAAAAGAAAATACCTGAGAATCCAGAAAATACTAACTGAAAACAAAAGAAAATACCTGACAATCCTAATAATACCAAGAGAAATCAAAAGAAAATACCTGAGACTCCAGAAAATAGCAAGAGAAAGCCAAAGAAAATACTAGACAACCCTGAAAATACCAAGAGAAAAGATAAAAAAACACCTGAGAATACAGAGAATACCAAGAAAAATCAAAACACCAAGAGAATTCAAAAGAAAATATCTGAGAATCCAAAAAATACCAAGAGAAATCAAAAGAAAATATCTGAGAATCCAGAAAATAAAAAGAGAATACAAAAGAAAATACATAATCCAAAAAATACCAAAAGCAAACAAGAAAAAAACCTGAAAATCCAGAGAATATAAAGAAAAAATGAAGGAAATACGTGAATATCCAAAAAATACCAAGAAAAACAAAAGAACATACCTGAAAATCCAGAGAATATCAAGAGAAAATTAAGGAAAATACGTGAGAATCCAGAAAATACGAAGAAAAAAAAAAAAAAAACGAAAATACTTGAAAATCTAGAAAATACGGAGAAAACAAAAGACAATTCTTGAGAATCCAGAAGATGCCATGAGAAAAGAAAAAAAGACCTCAGAATCCAGAAAATATCAAGGGTAAACAAAAGAAAATATTGAGAATCCAGAAAATACCAAGAGAAATCAAAAGAACATACCTGACAATCCAGAAAATACCAAGTGAAATCAAAATATAATATCTGAGAATTTAGAAAATACTAAGAGAAATCAAAAGAACATATCTGAGAATCCATAAAATGCCAAGAGAAAAATAAAGGAAATACCTAAAAATCCAGAAAATACCAAGAGAAAACAAAAGAACATATCTGAAAATCCAGAAAATATCAAGAGAAAATAGAAGAAAATTCGTGAAAATCCAAAAAATACCAAGAGAAAAAAAGAAAATATCTGAGAAGCCAGAAAATATGGAGAAAACAAAAGAAAATTGCAGAGAATCCAGAAAATACCACTAAAAGTCAATGGAAAATACCTGAGAATCCAGAAAATAACAAGGGAATAGAAAAGAAAATAACTGACAATCCAGAATATACCAAGAGAAAAGAAAATAATATACCTGACAATCTAGAAAATATCCCTAGAAAATAAAGGAAAGACGTGAGAATCAAAAAAAAAATCCCAAGAGAAAAAAAAAAGAAAATACATGAGAATCCAGAAAATACGGGGAAAACAAAAGAAAATACCTAAGAATCCAGAAGATACCAAGAGAAAAGAAAAGACCTGATAATGCAGAAGATAGCAAGAGAAAACAAAAGAAAATACCTGAGAATCCTGAAAATACAAAGAGAAAAGAAAAGAAAATGCCTAACAATCCAGAAAATACCAAGAAAAAAAAAGTACATACCTGAAAATCCAGAACATATGAAGAGAAAAAAAAGAAAGTGCATGAGAATCAAGAAAATACCAAGATAAAACAAAAGAAAATACCTGACAATGAAGAGAATACCAAGAGAAATCAAAAGAAAATATCTGAGAATCCAGAAAATACTAAGAAAAATGAAAATAAAATATCTGTGAATCCAGAAAATACCGAGAAAAAGGAAAAGAAAATACATAACAATCCAGAAAATACCGAGAGAAAACAAAAGAACATACGGGAAAATCCAGAAAATATCAATAGAAAATAAAAGAAAATACGTGAAAATCCAAAAAGTACGAAAGGAAAACAAAAGAAAATACCTGAGAAGACAGAAAATACGGGGAAAACAAAAGAAAATACCTGAGAATCCAGAAGATACCAAGAAAAAATAAAAGAAAATACCTGAGAATCCAGAAAATACCAAAGAGAAAACAAAAGAAAATACCTGACAATCCTTAAAATACTAAGAGAAATCAAAAGAAAATACATGAGAATCTAGAAAATACCAAGAGAAAACAAAAGAAAATACTAGATAATGCAAAAAATACCTGAGAATCCAGAAAATACCAAGCGAAACAAAAGAAAATATCTGACAATCCTTAAAATACCAAGAGAAATCAAAAGAAAATACCTGAGAATCTACAAAATACCAAGAGAAAACAAAAGAAAATACTAGATAAATCAGAAAATACCCAGAGAAAAGAAAAGAAAATACCTGAGAATCCAGAAAATCACAAGGGAAATGAAAAGAAAATATCTGAGAATCCAGAAAATACCAAGAGAATAGAAAAGAAAATACCTGACAATCCAGAATATACCAAGAGAAAAGAAAATAATATACCTGACAATTTAGAAAATATCCCTAGAAAATAAAGGAAAGACGTGAGAATAAAAAAAAAATCCCAAGAGAAAAAAAAAAGAAAATACATGAGAATCCAGAAAATACGGGGAAAACAAAAGAAAATAC
>JAUUDY010291985.1:0-11974 GCA_032361765.1 Panulirus inflatus
TCAGGGATGAGCTCTGCCACCACCCACTCCTCCAGCTGGGTCACCCGTGGCTGGTTTGTGTTAGATTCCATGAAATTAGGTTCCCTCACAGAGGCGGCCGGTGCCCACACCAGCGTGACCCGCACCTCAGCGTTGTCCAACGAAATGTCTTCCTCCAGTAATGGTTCATCGGAACTTTCCGTCTGATGTCCATTATTATTGTCACTCAAAACTCTCCCGTTATCACCCTGGGCTGCGGACGGCCGCTGATCAAGTTTGGAATAAGGATTGTGTTCCTCAGTACTGCTGTTTGCTTTGTCCCTGTCCTCCTGCTTGATGTACGCGTCATGGTCACCATCACTCCGTGCTTCATCAGGAGAGGAACCGCCTGCATCACCGTGAGAATCATCGCTCGTCTCAGGTGAGTGGCGCCAAGTGGTCCCCCTGGTAGGTCGCCGACCGATGATGTCAAATGTTGGAGGTCGATGTTTGTGATGAGCCACAGCATACGTGAAGTCCTCCAAACTCACCTGGGGAAACAAGGAGACACATCTGGCTAGACGTAATAGACATAGGAAGTGGGTTGGATCTTTCATCTGTGAGACGACTGAGGAGCTGTCACCTCCTGATCCCCTTATGGTCACCATGCCACCTGGTGGGAAGGTGTATTATAGATACATCAACCGTTCTTGACTCCAGTATAGGCAATATGGCTGCCATTTGTTGATCCAGTAATACTCATTCCGGTATCAGTAGCGTTAATATGTCTTGTTCAGTTTCGTGCAAACATTTATTTCTCATCTTGTTTTTATGTATCAAAACATTAAGAGACAGGAGTATGAAGGTCAGACATACTTTCTATAAGTAAACCTTAATGAAACTATGCCTGATGGTATTTGAAATATCTTTTCTTCATATGCATTTCTTATGTAAACCCAACAGATTATTTGCTTTCTTCCTAACTATAAATTCATTGTAGAAACTAAACTGCTGAACATTATCTAAGATAGGTTACATCTCCAGCTATCCTCAGATTCCTCTCTGTCACACACTCATATTAAATGATTCAAACCAGTTACATTTAACACACGAGGTCCCTACTCTAAGTAGGTTACTTGAAAAATAGAATTTAGATAAATATCTGTTGCACGTTTTCATGCTCACCTTCTTGTTGCCGAGATAATACGTGTACATCAGATCAGGAGGTAAGAAGTCCAGGAATGAATGGGTCTTCTGCCTCTGGTTGGAGTCACCGACGAAAGCGATCCACGTCTTGCGTCCCTTGGCTGCCCTGGCCGAAGTGCATCTCCCAGTGTCAGTAGCGTTGTACTGCCGAACCTGGATGTCCACACACCAGGCGAATATATATGTGTCAGCTTAGGACAGCAGCCACCCACACTCATATGATGACCGTATACTTAGATAATGGTCTTTGCAACATTATGAGACATGAGCTATTACCATATGATAACAAGAACTGTAAGACAGTACAGAAAATGTTGCTATGTTGAGAAAACTTCGTAAGAACGAAAATCATAACATGAAATTGTTTTATTTGAATTTGTCAAATCAGTCCTCTGACGAGGATGAAGCTGCGCGTGCGAGGAACTAACAAACAGAACAACACATATACTTGAACAGAAGAACCTGACATACGTGAGCAGTACACACAAATGTACATCATTCCTCGCACTGACGTACTGTATCACACAGTACTAGAATATAGAACTAAAGCTTCTGTCAGACGTGATCAGGGATGATAATATACCCTCAGACAGGAGAGAAACAAAAGAAGTGTCGTTTAGGAAGTACGTCAGGTAAATGAAGAACATGGAAGCTTAACATGGCAGTATACGTATAAGGTTATGATGAATCAGTAAAAGATGTCAATATTTTTAACTAATGTTTATGTCAACATGAGAGAATGAAAATCGATTTGAAATGGCGGATAGCGAAACAGCCAGACAGCACGTTGTTATTGTAGTTATGTCACTTAGAGATATGATAGAGAGATGAAGACCAGGTCACCTGGAGACGTCCACCCACCTGGCACGGGATATAAGGGACGGAGCCACCCAGGAGCTGGAGTCTTGTTCCTGGGTACATAGCGACGAGTGCCGTGTTGCTGGAGGTGTTGACTACTACAGTGGAAGCAGGCAATAGAGGTGGAAGCTTGTGGCTCAGGTGTGTGTAAGGCTCGTCTGGTGGACGAATATGAGAAATAAGCGTCGCATCTGTTGTGGTCCCCGAACAAGAAACATCAGATTTGACAAAACCAAATACCTGAGCTGAAGCTGTCGTGCCGCAGACCATGGATCTCCCCATGTTGATAAGGAACAATGTATACACCGTAGGCTTCCCAGACAAGTTCATCCTAGAGTTATATCTTATAACACTATGTTAGTGGCTGGCTCATGACCTCCTGACTCCCACCTCCAACTTGAGAATTTCCAAGCCACTGGGCACACTTGCGTAATGGCTCACACATCGCCGGTGATTCACTGAACTATCCACATCTCTACTTTCTTAACGATCCCAGATGTGTCTTGACTGATAAACCATCATGTATTGACCTCACTAGACGTACGAAAGATATGTTCTGTTCCCGTACAATATCTGTGTACTTCATCCAGAACTACCAGTACTCCTGTTAGCTGGTATCTACTTACGTACGGCTGAAACTTGTAATTATGAAGAGTGGTATCCAGTATTCAAACCCTGATACCTCTTAACTAGTACCTGGTATTCATTCCCCGAAACTTCACAACTACTGCCTCGTATTCAAACCCTTATTCCTCTCAACTAGGACCTGGTATTCAAACCCTGATGCTTCACAACTAGTACCTGGTATATCTACGCACTGCATGTTACTTGAAAATCTATCTTTATGACACCTGCTTCTTGTCACCCATAGTAATCATTCTCACTCCGATACCAGCCATGTCAACAGTAGGTAACACCTTCCCTCCTGACCTTGGTACCTTCTCTTAGCCTCAACTTCTGCCTCTTTCTCAACCTTTTTCTATTTCATCTTACGTGTCTAACTCTGTACACAATACAACCTGGTTATCATCTTGTAGTTATCACTATCCATCGGAACTTGGATCAAATGTGAGCAACATACCTGAGTTCCATACAGTTTCGGAATTACCATTGTCAATACTAAACATAGCTTGGCACGCCTGGCGGGAGGGTGTGTGGCTGCCCCGGGAGGTGTGTAGTGTCAAGGGAGAGGTGAGGGTCACTGCTGGTCCTGGCCTCCGGTAGGAGACGAGCACCAACGTACACACTATACCAGCCAACACTGCAGCCCTTGAGGCACTCAGAACTACGCCTACCACGTGGGAATGCCTCATGGTTTGATGGTGTTCACACCGATGTAAACTACACACAGGGGAGTTCCCGTGCCTCAGAGGAGGCGTCACACAAGTGAACTGACCACGAGTATGTTGATCACAGGAAAGAAAAGTCCAAATATTATCAGGAAGTTTGCTGGAATATGTAAGGGAGATGAGGACAGACGTTGACGATAGGAAAGGAAAAATCTCAGTTAAATGACGTAAAGTTCGGGAGAAGTTATGAATTCATGAAGGGAAGGTTGAATACAGGGTAGAGTTAGACCTGTGTAACTGAACCTGGTGAATGGCAGAGCACAGGAGGCGGAGGAGGAGGAGGAGGAGGGAGGGAAGGTTGCTGCTGCTCGCCGGGGAGGTTGCCAGTACTTGCCTCGACACGAGGAAGTTATGGAATAAAATCTAATCAAGTGTGATCAAGATGGGACGTCAGCGAGGTGCCTGGCTCATTCTGAACAGGTTGTGGTGCGACAGATTGCCTTTTAATGACAGATCCTCGTGCGACAGGATTAGTAGAGCCATCGCCATGAGACGTCACGGAGGTACCTGGAGGTACAGTCGAAATGTGGACCTCCCACTCTACCTATACGACGTTCCGTCAGACCACAGAGCTCCTGCAGGAGGAGGGTGAAGATGAAATTGCATGCTGCTGCTTCTGAAGGAGAGGGAGCCAGTTCCTCAGCGTGCACCGAACTAGCGGGTTTGTATATCGTTTACAAGTGAGATTATTATCATAATGATACCGAGTGAGTGACTGTTGCTCTGTAACTTCATCCTAATTTCTCCATTCGTCACATCAAAACATAGATATATCAGTCAATAGTTACACTAAGCTTTAATTGACGCTGTGGTCTGCTTCTCGCGATGCAAATGATGTAAACACATGAATAACAAAGAGAACCATAGTATCAAAGGAATAAAATAAGGTTATTAGTGCTAGTACTGCTGTCCTTTACAGAGAGATTAATGATGAAAATCGTGTGAAACTGACAAAAGTTCACAATGTTTTCAACACAACTTACATAAGATAACCACCATGAACATTCTCTTTTATACGGCTCTCAAAGAAAACGATATTTGGATGATAGACTACGGTAACAGTTATATACAGACTAATTAGTAATGTCATTCCAATAAGTGAAAGTTTGTCGTATAGATGGCAGGACAGGGCTTCAACCACTATTTTGGTACGAAATGAAACAGCGGTTTGTTTACACTGAGTACAAAGTAAGTACCAATACATCCAGCATAGAGTGTTGCCACTTTTGATTTCCTCCCCTCTGAGCAGTACAAGGCTGGGAGTATCCCCTGTTGCACTTAAAGGTTATTTCTAACTTATCATTTCTAAAGTAACAGAATGCATGGAGGGACACAGATGGTGTCTACATGACTTAGAAAGCAGGTTTGTGTCTGGCCTCAAAACATTTTGATACGATCTCGTTCATGGCTAATGTGGTTCGTTCATCGTCAGCTTTCCTTGACCGGGAGTTGCACTTGCTCACCGCTGCCCAGGATAGTGTTCAGTTCTCGTGGATTGCAATTATGTTAGTGGTATGATTTACAAATGGGTGAGCCACTGGCTATGATAGATGTTGACTTTAATGTTGTCAACTAGACGATGTTAGAAGATCTATGGTCGACGCCGCAGACACAGGGAAGCTGTAAGTGTTCCTGTTGGTTCGTGTCGGACCATTTTATGAACGTGTGCTACATGTACGGGTATTCCTGAGCGTGTGCGTCAACAGGTAGTGTTCTCCTAGTTTTAGTAAATGATATCATATTTGAACTTCTACATTGATTTTGTCCCTTGTGATCAGTGTTTGTGTAACGTAACTTTCCCATGATTGGTAAGTATGGCTCCTAGAAATATTTTTTTCCATACAAAAGACTAATAATGTTAATCATAGTACCGACCCTTCATTAACATAATGATCAAGGATTCGGCGATGATGGGCGTCAAGACTCGTGCGTCTTCCTCAACTGTAAGATCCTTGAGAACGATTTTACGACACTTGGATATGATGCTTTGACCTGTGACCTGAACCCGTACGTGTCAGGTCAGAGGTCACGCCATCATACCCAAGGATCATAACGTTGTGCTCTAGAGTCATATTTTTGTAGTAAACAATGGTTTATTTCCTTTCTTTCTCCTTGGCAGGTGGCAGCTATGGTCTGCCTTCCTCCGTGTGGCGTGGGGGCTGGAATATCCCCGTCACCCACCTCCAGATCCGCCCACCAGGCTCGGTCCTCGACCGGGGCCTGCCAGCCTCCACCAGCCTCAACGAGAACTCAGACTCGTCGAACTCCGGTACTGCAGAGCGAAGGGACCGACCCGACCCAGACTCAGGAACTGAGACTTTACTACAGTGTACCTTGACACGTCCTCTGGAGGATGACACTGCTCATGTCATCATATCCCCAGGTCCAGTTCTCGGGAAATGGTCTCAGCTCGGAGTGAGAGACGTAACCTCAGCACAGGAACTACTGTACTTCGGCCTGGCTCCTGATCAGGTATACTACCTTAACGTATGGTGTCCTCCCTCCAAGTGTCGCAAGTCCCCACACCCTCACTGGCTGTACAACCTTTCCTCTACCAACCCACGTCTTATATGGGTAAATCTTCCCGCCAGCTTATCCTGACTCCGCTTTCCTGGCGTGCCCAGTGTGTCCGCTAGGTTTCAATCGACTAAATGTCCAGAATCTGGTGACCCACGTTCGTATGTCCCTCCCACATTACCTCCCCCGTCTCGGCCTATCATAGTCGTACTTTTACTATGTATTCAGCACACATGTATGTGAATATTCTTATCACTTTGAAACAGAGTAAATAGAAATATCTTAGCCTCCCAACTCATTATTACATATATCTATACCACACCTCAGTCATCCCTCTACCACAACTGTTCCTCACCTTAGTTATCCCTCTACCACAACTAAGTTTTAAGTGATGAATTATAAAAGTATAATATTTTGTTTCTATGTACAGCACGTGGTATGGAGGCGGTGTTAGGACCACTAGCAGCTGGTGTGGACCAGTACTGCAGCAGGATGATCGATCTAACGCCGTCGTAAGAGGTCTTGGTCCAGGTCGAGACAACACCTGCATATAAGGTAGCACAGTTCAAGCTGCTGGAGGAACTTGATGAGCACAGATCATTGATAAGTTTAGGACGTTACATAGAATTTGAGAGGCAAAGTTTCCTACTCTTTACGACCAGGAATGTCGTAATGGTTGAGGAAAGGAGCAGCAGCCGGGAGGAGAGATGGTAACATCCTTAGTGTTGGTAAACAGCGACGAGAATGAAGACGATATTGCTGGGATGCGCTGTCGATCATCCTATCTATGTAAGTAGTGGGGAAACTGCCTCAGGTGCGGCGGGGCAGAGAGGAGCACTGAGGCCAAGTACAACAGTACAGGTGTCAGAGGTATGGGCATGTGTCAGCCAAGTGTACAGGGCAGAGGTATGGGCATGTGAGAGTCAGGTGTTCATTCAGGGAGAGGTGTGGAGTTTGCTGTCGCAAAACCTGACGGAAAATCATATGAAAACGTGTCCGATGCGGAGGTGATGTAAGCTATGTTCCAACTGATCAGGTGATGATCATGGTTATAGACGGAACTATCCCGTGAGGCCACGAATAAAGCTTCAAGGAAAGTGAGACTCTGCGAGACAGCAGTTCATCCCTCCTTCTCAGCTTCAAGCCTCGGCTCGGATCAATCTGCACCAGCAGCTTCACGTGAACTCACCAAGGGCAAATGGCCGCTAGTCACCAGATGGCTCGATGACTGTGATGCCACGAAGCAAAAAGTACCTGTACTTTACCACACCACATTATTTCATCACCCTAGGAGGGTCAGTAATATCGTCAACCATGGTGCCTGGATCTGGTCACCTGCATCCTCCTGTATAGCTGGTTCAGTCTGAGATTCCTCAACAGTAATGTACGTTTATAGTTCCCATTTCAGTACAGCAAAACATCCCAGGAGAAGCACATACGAGATATGTCAACCTTCATTTCAAATCAACCAATTGTATTACATTACGAGTCGTCATCATTCCTCCATAATGAGTGTCACTGTGATTGGCTGATTGGTGATAAAATGTACAGAGGACAGCGACGGAGACACTGTAACCCACCACCAACGCCATCCCGCGACTGAAACCCAAACTGACCAAGTAGAACGATATTAGTATAACCTTTACTTCCTAGATCTTAAGCAAAGTTTCGTGCCTTAGTGGAATTATTCCTGAGTCTGCTGACAGCACGGGTGTCTCGCGCTCAGGGCAGTCTACTAGCTCCCGGCTCTTCTGGAGTTGGACACTGGCGTCGAGAGATCAAAGTTTTGTGGCTGAGTTCCTCACATCCGACCATGAGTGACAACAGAGACAGTGGGCTTGATAAGGACCCGTATGTTGAAGACCTGCAGACGCCGCCAGGACTAGTGGACGAGAGTGGTGCAGGTGAGTGGTCTCGTAGACTGAATGGCAAATTGGTGTTTGTTTCTTGGACGAGAAAATGTGTTGTAGGTTCTTCAGTGATCGCGAGGTTTCTGTCGATGTTTAGGGACAAAGTTGCCCCAGTGTACGCATGGTTCCCTCCACTAGGAAGTTCACGTCCTTGTGTAGGAACTGCAGGACATTACCTCGGCTGCCTGGTGACCGGTGGACCAGCCACGTCCCCACCCTGCCTCACTCCAGACGGTAGCACGCCCTACCCTGGCCGTGTCACCAACATGCTGGTTTATTCTGGTTTATTTTTCAAGGATTTACCTTGTGATGGTTAGCTATTTCTTTCAAAGAATGTTATGCCTCTCGTGTCATTCACTGTAGAAAAATAACAATTTGGGTCATTTTTGTTTAGGTTCGTTAACATGTATAGAACTGTGGTAAGAGTTTGGTGAAGGATTTATTCTTTTTCAGTGAGTTGTTTAGCTAGACTTCACAGATGACGTAACCCCCAGGGGTCAGGTTATAGGTCAGGTAGTCATACTTAAGGGTCGTACCGTTCTGCTCAAAGATAGTACCGTCGTGTTCAAGGGTCGTACCGTCGTGCTCAAGGGTCGTACCGTCGTGCTCAAGGACAGTACCGTCCTGTACAAGGGTCGTGCTCAAGGGTCGTACCGTCGTGCTCAAAAATTTTACCCTCATCCACGGATTTTTTTTTCTATATCCCTGTTGTATCATGATTACCAGAATGATCGATAAACTTATGTTTGTATGTGATTATGACGGCGCTAAGTGCTGACACACCACTATCACCACCCCCTCACCCTTGCCACCAACACGATGTGATGGTAACTGCTTCCGGCCATATCATTAATCAACATCAATAAGTTCAACCAAACCTTTGGGATTACCGTAGATAAACGGTGATATTCCCTATACGAAATGTCAACAGACGGGCCTCGAAGCCTAATAGTTCAAACGACCGTTAGCGACACAGGGTAATTATATGTACAGCCGTCTGCAACACACAGCCTCCAGCAACCTTTGGTTCTATGGAACACATTATTATACTTGTCAACAGAAATCATGGCAAAGATCTTGCTACAAGTCTACGTATTTTATCCTTCCCTCATTTATCTTTCGCAGGTTATCTGAATGCATTTTGTAGCTTGCCTTTTCATGTTTTACTACCGATATGTCCAACTTTCTGATTATTGGTAATTACATTAACTTGCCACTTTTAACCCCAAACCATCAATCTGTCTTAGTATGAAGACATTCAGGTTTTGTTGTATATATATTTCCCAACTTAATATCGTCCGCAAATTTCGCTATATTACAACGTTATCAATATCGTTAATGTACCTACATGAAAAAGAAAACCGGTTGTAAGACAATCTTGTGGCGCACCGCTTGTTACGTCTAACCATTGTAGTTTGACCATTAATCACTACTTTTATTTACGACCATCCAATCAATTTCCTGACCGACGAAGCCCAACTCATCTATACCATGTAATTTTTGTTAGTAACGTTTGATAGGGAGCTTTATCGAATGCTCTTGAAAATCTAGACTAATGACGTCAACTGTGTCTACTTCCATCATATATGTTGAAATATAATAAAAATCAAGCAGATTTGTTAGACACAAAAGATTTCGTCGAAAACCATGTTGCAAGCCATTTGTGAGGTGTTGGTCTTGTAAATGGTTTACAATTATGTCCCGTATGATGGTTTCCATAAGGTTACCAACTACAGACGTTAAGTTGATTGGGCGATAATTTCCGGGCATTGTCAATATGTATTGTACGGTTGTGCTCGTACAATCAAGGTATTGAAGGATGGCTCAGACACACTTTGTAGACAAGTAGGTCCTCATTTCTGATAAGACACAGTACAGTATGCGGGGAACGTACAGTTAGCAATGCATGAGGACAACAGCTGATCAAAACTCAAGACTTTTGGGTAATATAAAAAGATGCCACAAATCGCTAGCTGACGAGATTAATGTACGACGTATGGGACGTAACACAATCATTGGCATACACGACTAACTAGCAGACATGAGAACTTTATTATGAAGTATGAGGTGGAGTAATCATATTGTTACATACACATATGGGGTCACATAATTACAATCTCTCATACCTCCCTCCCCTCTATATTCTCATAGCAATGTCTTGAACGGACTTCTTGTTCTTAATCCGGTGTGAGAGGCGAGGCAGTTGTTCACTGGGGAGTATAGGGGATTCTTGCACAGTAAGGGGCCCCGTCTGTGGGACACTTCAATGGACGGAGGAAACGGCGGTTCCTCAACCACACAAGACCACTAGGTAACCAGCCGCACCTGGTAGTCCCGTGACCCATGACGGTACCCATGACGGTACCGACTTTGTTCCAACGAAGAGAGGTCGGATCCTGGATGCGAACTTGCTCGCCGGCACTCAATCTGAGAAGGGGACGAACGTGCACATTGTAGCGGGCTGCAGCATCCTGAGCACGCTCGGCAGCTCGGAGGTCACATATTTCGATCGTGACCTGCCACTCCTCTGAGAAGGACTGAGGGTGAGCAGGGATACAAAAGCAAAGGAGGCGTTCATACAAGACCTGGGATTGGGAGCGACCGGTGTGATTCGGGGTGTTGCGAAGCTCTAGCATTCCCCAATCGAAATCCTGGTGGTTAATGTTCCCGGAAAGAAAAACTTTCAGGATGAGGTGCTTCACAGATTTAACAGCAGCGTCAGTGTGGCCATTAGACTGCGGGTAATGTATCGATGACACTACCTGTCGGACTCCCCAGCGGTGGAGGAATGCTGCGAAATCCCGACCCGTGAAGTGGAGCCCTCCGTCGGTCCTCAAACGCACAGGAACGCCTACATCACAGAAGTAAAGTCGGAAGTTGCGGTTGATGGCGGCCAACGTCGTATCGTTGCTGTACGGTATCACAACAGGGCAACCAGAAAGACGGTCGACGATGACAAGAAAAGATTTCCTTGATGCATTGATTAAGTCGGCTGACACGGACCCAAAGGGCCTGGTGGGATTGTCGTCACAGAGTAGGGGCTCCTGCTGTTGGGTGTGCTGCAATACCTAGCACAGCTCGCACGCACGAACAGTGTTCACTATGTCCGAGTTGATGCCGGGCCAGAATACAGCTTGTCTTGCTCGTCGCTTGGTGGCCTCCGCTCCTCCGTGGCTGCCGTGGAGGCAGTCTAAGATTTGGCGACGTAAGGCAACAGGAACAACAACCCTTGTCTCATAAAGAACGAGGTCCCCATCACAGTAGAGGTCCTCACGTAGTTTCCAATATGGGAGCAATGCGTTATGAAGGTCATAGCGGTGACGAGGGAAACTGTTTCTCACATAGCTGATGAGCCTGACGTAGGAAGGATAGTCTTGAGCCGCGGTCCATAGATCCTCATTGCCTTGTCGTCGACAGTAAAAACTGTGACGCTGGGGACTGGTAAGGGACTGTGTGGCCACGTAAAGTAACGATGGTCCTGATGGAGCCATCGGTTTCTGTGATCAACGCTTCGTCCTTTGGGTTGGGACGGCTTACAGGAGAGAGGGACAAAGCATCTAGGATACAGAGCTGCTTGCTTACCCGCGTATCACACTGCTGTAAAGAGGTATGCTGAGAACTTGTCCTTCAAGCGCTGGAGACGAGGGTGTTCAATCGCATCCAGCGTGCAGTGGTTAAGGATCGGTACGAGTGGGCGATGGTCTGCGACTAACTCGAAGTGTTGCAGGCTGATGAAACAAAACCTGCACTTCGACATGGCATAGCGTGTTTCTGCGTTGGTCAGGAACCTGGAGCCACACAAAACGAGTCGGAAACTCCCCCCACCATGGTCTGCAGAGCATATCAAATACCATACAAACGGGAGGCATTAGTCTGCAGGACATTGGGCACTGATGGGTTAAAAGTAGCGAGGACGGGCGGACTTGACAGGGTCCCTCTCACTTGCTGGAACGCTTCGTCATAGTCTGGGGTGCAAAGAGAAATCCTCTTGGGGCTCATCAGGGGGCGAAGTGGCTGTGCAACTGCGGAAATGTCAAGAAAAAATTCTGCCAATTGGTTGACGAGTCCCATGAAGGATCGAAGGTCAGTCAAGTTGGCAGGAGTTGTGGCGCCCTTGATAACACAGATCTTCTCAGGATCGACTGCTATGCCTTTCCTTGAGAGGGCATAACCACA
>JAUUDY010292096.1:622-11972 GCA_032361765.1 Panulirus inflatus
AAAGACGGTGATCTCTGCGCTGCAAGGAGACGTGGAGGACGAAACCGATCTGCAGGGCGAGTTCGAATCCTATCTGCCCGTCAGCGACGACACGGTCGTGAGCGATCATGACCTGTCTTTGAATTCCGTCGAAGTCCAGGAGGACTAAACGGAAAATCAAACTGTTTGAGAGGCAAGGCCAGAGAAGCGAAACAGCATGAAAAATGTACGATATCATCATACGCAGAATCTACACGAATGACTTGATTTAACTGGACACAACGGAACGAGGAATCCGTCCTTAGCATCACTGGACTGTAGTTTGTTGTTTGTCGACCCTTCATCTATCGCATCACAAGAACCAGCTGTAACACAGCGGAAGCAAATAATCAAGGGAGAACTGGAATAGCGCAGACTTGGCAACGTAACACAGTCTCTGAAGATTACGTATGACCTTTAAGCACGACGTATGACCTTTAAGCACGACGTATGACCTTTGAGCACGACGTATATGACCTTTGAGCACGACGTATATGACCTTTGAGCACGACGTCTGACCTTTGAGCACGACGAATATGACCTTTGAGCACAAGTATATGACCTTTGAGCACGACGTATATGACCTCTGAGCACAACGTATGACCTTTGAGCACGACGTATGACCTTTAATTACAACGTATGACCTTTGAGCACGACGTATGACCTTTGTGCAGAACGTATGACCTTTGAGCACAATGTATGACTTTTGAGCACAACGTATGAGCTTTGATTACGACGTATGAGCTTTGATTACGACGTATGACCTTTGAGCACGACGTATGACACGTGAAGACAACGCAAGACCTCAGAGCACAATGGTACAACCCTTATGGTACACTGGAACAGGGCATCTTTTCAGTTTTCATAATTTCAGGTCCCTTTCATGTGCGTGGAGATAAATGATAACTATCATGATGATATAAAGCTCAGACATTATTACAATTCACATTATCATACCAAAAAAAGGCCTCAAAGGGGGTCTACTTTCTTGGGATTTTTTTTCCCTCTTACTCTGAGTATTGGGGGAGAAAGAACGCGCTATACAACTGCCCCACAGTTGTGTTTTTAGAAGCCTTATATTGGAATAATGGTCTCTGACCTGAATCTCGTATATTTGATTAAGATAACACCATCATACCCATGGGTCTTACCATCGTGCTTAAGGGGTCTTATCATCGTGTGGTAGCCTCAGATTCCACCAAGAGAATATATTTGTACAAATTAATCACTGTGGAGGTTAAATGAAATATAACTGGTGTAAGTAAATACATCTGCTAGATCTACGAAAGTCTTCCTGAAATAATTTAGCCATAACAGTGTCCTACCTAAGTACCATGAAATATGATATACATTACAGTGTTTTTGAAACCTATTTCCTAGTTTGTTTGTACAAGAACTCCAAGACTATTCTATATTCTGGGAGAATTCTGGAAAGGATTTAATAGCCAGAAATTTTGCCATTCATTGCAAATCAATAAATCAACGATTACTTCAGTGTGATGGACTACATTTTCAGCTGAGAAAACTGAACTAAAGAACTATGGAAGTTTTCTTGTCTTCTTAAATGAACAAAGGTGCATACGGGAACTTTATAATTTTCACACATTTTCTATGTCAGGTGAGACGGCACAGACAACTGAATGTCTTACTCAAGGGCATCTCATTACCCATAGCCTAAGCCAGGTATAATTTTCATCGACCAACCCATAGAGGATGACTGTGAATCGAATGCCAAAACCAAAAATCGAACCTGTGCGCTCGACCCCGGGCGGCCCGTGAATACGTCATCGGCGCTCAGACAAAGATTAATATGATCCGACACTATGCGTATGAACGGGTGTGATTAATCAATAAACTCACTTTATCTGAGCCTTCCATCACATCAGCTGATAAACATATGATTAACTTGTCCAAGAAATCTTATCTATGACGTTGCTGCCACTGATAAAAGTTGCGCCACTCTGGTTGTGACAGTAGGCTAGTGAAGCGCATGTGTGGTCTGTGTCTGTGTTCGCCTACAGTGCTCTTTTGAAAGGCTGCTAGTGAGTCTGCTGCCGAGGTAAAAATATAACGGAGCTATTGTGCGGTCACCAATTCATAAGCAAAGTTTATATATTTCTGTTGCAGCAGCAAACTGGGCAGTTAGTTTTCAGATACGCGTGATTTTGCAAATGGATGTTAATATGGACAGCTTAAAAAACATTTAACGGTGTACAGGTCGAGTGGATCTTGCAATTAAAAAATGAAAAATACCTTCAGATTACTCGTAATGGATCTCTGCTTGGCGCATGATTACGCTTACTAGTACGCATACGCTCAAAAACTGTTATCAATCGTTTGTACACGAAGGTTCGACCCTTGAATACGATGATACACGATTTTACTGGTTAGGAGTGAGTAAACAGTCTTGGTGACTTGGCGCCTATGGTGGGAGCAAATGAGTACAACAAATGACAGACGACTTGATGTCCTATGACGAGGTTATCTGCTGGAGGTCAGTAATGGTATTCTAAATTCATACTGTAAACAGAGAGGGACAAGACAACTTAGCAGGAGGCTCCTTACCCACCACTCACCCTAACACATCATCAACCGACAGGTTAATAACTACACAAACACCATGCAGTATAAGACAAGTGTACTGATGTGAAATACACGAACATCATGTAGTGCGAGACAAGTATACTGATATGGACGGCCGATTGCAAAGGACGAACTGAAAACACGTAAACCAACAGCAACCACCGGATACTCTCGGGCGGAAGTATTCTATTAATCTAATCTAATCTAATCTTAAGGGTTGGTGGGGAGGGGGGGGGGGGGATGAAATGCTGATACGCTACAACATATTTCATTTTAAGGAAGAGTAAGGACAGTGCAGGATACTTAAGCTGGTTGTACAAGATTGATTCAACATCCTGACCAGGTCGATCTCAGGTCCAGCCAGCACTTTGTGGTGACCTGGGCACGCTGGGTTAAGCTTGGCTTTGATAATTCTGCACTGTGAACCCTGACTTTGAAAAAAGCTTTCACCTGGGCCAGATAGATAGGCAGATTCCCGTTCGTTGTTAATGCCTGAATCTTGATTAATGCTATAGTGTCTCTTGTTATCAATAATACTCATTGTATAACCGGTATAATTACTCTCCTAACGCTAATAATACTTAGCGGTACGACCAGCAAGTGTAGCGGCTGCAGTAGTGGCGACATTTAACTTTTATGTTTTTCAGTACTGGACATGAGGAGCGTGGTCCCAGTGGCGGTGCTGATGGCGCTGGTGACAGCACCGTTCAGCTCACCCGAATTCGTCCTAAAATCCATCCTCTGCGACGACATGGAAGCCATCTGCGAGGAGAATGATCTCTCCTACGTGAGTACATGACGATGACAAACCACAAGTCTAGTGAGCTCTCGCTTCAAGCCAAAAAAAAAAAAAAGAGAATTCAAGTATAGTCACCGAAAACTAGCTTTCTTTTGAATCTCCGTATTAATCGCATTCCACTCGAGTCATCTCTAATTCAAACGATTTCATGACTATGATTTTTACAAACTTTGAGAACTACTGTCTTTATCAAACTATGAAAATAATGTTAAGATGAAATTATACCACCTCATTATTGTCTCACCACATGCATCACTCTAACAACAACAACAACCATACTACTACTACTAATAGGTGATAAATGAATTACAAGCCCCTTAAGCACGACGGCACCAACCTTGAGCACGATATTAGGATCCTTGGGTATGATGGCGTGAACTTTGACCTGACCCTGAAGGATTAAATCCAATGCCAACCAGGCCATCACACCCAAGGGTCGCTACCGCAGTGCTCGAGGGGTAGAAGCGCTGTTCACACACCTCATTGCTTCCATCTTCCCCCAGATTGGGGCGACTGTGTGGCTGGGGCGGGACTGGGCGGCGCACCACACAGACTACCAACAAGACCGCTTGTAGCGAGAATCAGCAGCAGTTCCTCAGTCCTACAATATGTAACTGTGGCACCATGTGCATCGACAACCTCGGTGAGTCTGAGCCTCCGGAATCCTAAAGTAGTCATGGTTAACGTCCTGCTTTCCCACACTGCCTGAAGGTGCTGTATCAAGAGCTCTTTGCGTCACGAGTAATCCACAGGTTTTCATAATGTTATCCTCTGGTTCTTATTAGTTAATTATTCTCTCATTTCATTGTTTGTCATCCTTTGATCTTAATGTCTGTTGTCTTCTGATTCCAATGAGTATGGCTTTCTTTACATGTGCGGTATATGTTCTCGAGGTTTACGTTTTCAGACATCTTTCAAGTTTGTCTCAATGGTCTTACCCTGCTCATATCACAAGAGCTTTCGTTTTGTGTCGCTTTTCTTGTGACATTTACCTCTTACTCTACAGTTTTCTGTGTAATTTTTCAATTAAAAGTTAGTGTTGATATTAAAACTATGACCAAAATGATAAATATAATAATAGATATACCCATGAGATACATGGGATAATGCCCATAAGGTACATGGGATAATGCCCATAAGGTACATGGGATATACCCATAACGTACATGGGATAGGTCATAACGATAGTATACCATGAGACATATCTTTCATTCTAACGACTTAAGGTGACTTGTAGCAGTTCAGGGGAGGATGACCAACTTTCATTGTATCCTTAATCATGGAAACAGAAAATTACAAGCAGGTTAGAGGGAAATGGCAATAATAAGTGTGAAATAAATGGAGGTGCGCGGCAGATGTGTGGAACAGCCGCAGTCGAACTAAAGATTCTCCAAGTGGCGAGTTTGAAACAGGAGGCAGGAAGTAGATCAGACAGCCAACTGTGATGACACACACCATGACCTCAATATAACTAGAAAATACAGAGGTTTGTATTCCTTAGGAATACATGTTTCCACTCATGACGGTACAATCTTTAACATGATTGTAAAATCTAGAGGGTACAATGTCATGACCTTGGCCTGACTTAATCATGAGTCATGCCATCATAACCAAGGTCGTACTTGTCGTGCTTAGAAAGTTAAACAAAACTTGTGTGAATTTCTTGACTCTACAACCTGGGAATGTTTCTCCCCACCAGAGGAAGGCGAGTCGTGCAACACTGCTTCTCTAGTGTCATACCCGAGCCAGCTGTGCGGACCGGGGCTCGAGTGCATCCCGGAGAACCACAACAAACCCGAGACTTCAGTCTGCACCCGAAGTCAGTAGTTCGGTATTCCTCGTGGGGTTTCCTGTCCCATTCTGCTTGAGGCATTCCACAGAGATGGTCTTCTTGCCACAGTTACCACACATATTTGTACTCCAACTGCCACCTTGTAACCATTGAAGATAAGACTTTTACTTTGAAGGAATATTCATTTATGATAGCTTTGTCATATGACTTTTAAGACACTTGTATGATGTCAATATTCACAGCTTCATTTATTTGATTCCATTCATCCACTGCTCTGATGCTATAAAAGCCCCTTTACACATCTAACACGTCTTGCATAGTTTCTTGTTTCGGTTTCAGGTTGTTGTCTCTTTCTTATGATGAAGTATTGCTGTTACCCTCCTCCGGACCTACTCTATTAGATCACGGAGCTGTTTAAAGCACGGAGCTGATCAAAAAGGAATATTCTAATTTTGGCCTGACATGCGTCGTTCTTAGTTTCCTGAACATTTCCTCCTCCATGTTCTGAACACTCAGATCATTGGCTGGGTGACTCACAGTCACTCTGGGTTTCGTAGTCTAGATGCGCTTTCCGCTTGCGCCAAGCATGTTCACATCTTTATATAATGAAAAATGTTACGAAACAAAAAAAAAAAAACATTCTACTTCAATGATTTTGAAAGCTCGTATAGAGTTTCTTGTAAGCACACAGGTATGAAAAATATTTGTTCAAAACTCATATATAAATAAGTATAGCGTCTACATAACCTATAGAAAATATAACTATTCGTTTATATTTCCAATAAATTTCATCAGAATGAAAATATGAATAACTATAAAAGTACAAATAATGCAGATCCAATTCAACGCACCTCCGTCCAGAGTCTGGAGGTCTCATTCATTGATTTACAAGTACCGCAACATGTCCATAACTTCAACGAAAAACTGCTTACCCCTTCAAGGTCATTCAACTTCTTCAGCAGACTCTATTAACCATAGGGATGGCACGACAATCTTCGGCCTCCATTTGCAGTCTCTTTTGATGAACGCTTGTGATCTTGGCATCCGCTGAATGTTACATGTTTTGCCTGTCTGTGCAATAGATGGAGATGCTTAAGGATAGTTAATATTCTTGTACTCAATGATATGTAAACATTTTCACAACATACCACGAAGGTAACACTGCCAAACATGGACAGAAAATAACAGCACAAGCATAAACACACAGTGAACTGATTCAACTGAAATGCATGCAAAGTGAACCAAGGAGAATATATATACAGGAAGTATAACTATCGCTGTTATCGGTATTTTTAAAGAGTTGTCAAAATATGCTACTAGCGCCATCTTATGAGTAAGATGATAAATTGTAAACGAAAACGTATAGAGAAAACCAAAGTAATTTGTGACTGATGTACCACAGAGAACACCTCAGGATTTAACTTTTTATCACTATTTGTAGAAAAATGAATAAGATCTCTAACAATCATTGGAACCATGAACTCTTACCTTTTGGAATCTCTGGGAAATCGGTCATCGTACGTGTCACACCTTCACCGAAACTTTCAATACAGATGTCAGCATAGTAGACGACCGGCACACAACAGTAGATTGCTGTGGCATCAACAGACTGCTGGGGTAGCAACCAAAATATATGATATCGCGTTTATGGTAGATGAAAATCATATCAAGCTGGGAGAGTAATATATCCTAAATAAATCTTCCTTGGTTGCAGAAATAAGCCCTATGATAATAGGTTCAGACACCACACCACAAAAGACATACAATATACAATAAAGCCAAAATCAAAACTTACATACAGTATTTCAAATGCATTTGCCCAAAGGAAAACCACGAGAATAACGTTAAATGCAGTCTTGATTTGCAAGCAGTTTGTTTTCTTAATTTTCGTATGGTGGAGCTCTTGCATGATGTTATATATAATGTCAACTCCCAGGTTCTTACACACACACATTCCTGCAGTTTATTTCCTGTAAGATAATATTTGCAGCGAAGCCTTCTTTTACTGTGCCCCATCCTCGTTTCTTCGCTCTTACTCGGGTTGAATTTCATCAACTATGTATCAACTATGTACCAACTATGGAGTTTGCCTAATGTCCTCCTATAATTTGACAAAATTTTCATTATCCTTTACTTTGCTCATGGTTTCGGCATCATCTCCAAACACATTCAGGGATGAGTCAAGTCCTGGTAATTGTTTGTGGGTGTATGTGTGTATAATAGCCTACTGGGAGAGAGTACTATACTCAGAGAGCCTCATCATTTGAATGTCTGTGTGCAAAGAAAAGGAAGTTGATGAAGAGCACCATGCCAAATATGGCTGAATTGGTGGTGGAAGGGGAGGATGCAGGATTACAGAGTTTTGGGGTAACACTCTGAGCATCGACGATGAAATAGAAGTTTAGATATCAAAGATAAATTTGAAAGGTAGTGGGACTGGGCGTGTTCAAGGGTTGATGCAGTCCACACTACCATATGCTGGTGCAATGTAGATACATGTCAATAGTTTGGAGATGAAAGTGCCAGCACCTGGGATAATTATCTGAATGTTAATGTCTTGATGACTATGGTTTTTAAAGAACTGGTAAATCAGGGGACAGAGTGAGAGCTGAAGCTGTCTTTTGATATGGTATGAACATGTGAAGATAGCACATGTCTGGGAAATGATTAAAATAGTTTTTGAATACTGGAAGCAGCTACAAAGGAAAACCAAAGGTAAGGTGGCATGATGAGTTGAAGTGGATGGATGGAAGGAGTTATGAGTAACTCAAAGTAGAAACCTACAGGAATATACTGAGATGGTAGTGTGTGGGAGAGATGTCTTGCATGACTTGTCCTAATGCTGAAGGTGTTGGTCTGCAGAACTTGAACAAAAAAGAAAAAAAAGCTTTGATATCTTATAGAACATGAGGAACTAAATCTTAAAAGAGAAGAGCTGTTGCAGTTCCGTTACTGGAGAAGGATGAAGGACTGAGAAATTTGTGTTGTACCACAGACCCAGCAAGGCAGTGCATCGGTGAGAGTCTGCAGTACGAAGCATACCAGGATGCAGGGACACTGGGTCCTGGCCGTTATAAGCCTCGTTGTGACCAGTATGGCAGATACTCTGCCAGTCAGTGCAGCCCAGGCAGCACGTATGTATGTTATTATAATATACCCTAAACTGATGCATGACAAATCATTTATCTTTGTTGATACAGTACTGTTCAACATGTAACATGCTCTACTGTATTATCATCAAACTGAATTAATTCAAAACATCATTTGATATCCTAACTTGTCAGCTGAACATGCTATGGACTCATGGGAAATAAGTTCTATGAACTCATGGGAGATTTGTGTTTGAGACTCACGGGGGATTTATACTTTAACTTGCCTCTAGTACCACAGTAAGCAAATCCTGGTTTCCCTTAATTTGGTATCCTCTAACTCTAAAAGATTCACACAACAGATTCTTTGACAACTACATATGATTCAGGAAGGATTCCTTTACAACCATGTATGATTCAGGCCATAAATTCTTTAACTACCTACTGATTCAGGCCATAAATTCTTTAACTACCAACTGATTCACGATCTAAATTTCCCTAACCACTATTCAAGATTCAGGCCAAAGGTTCTTTAACTACCAGCCAATTCAGGATCGAGATTCTCTTAACAACTGTCTATGCTTCAGGCCCTAGACTCCCTTAACAACTGTCTGTGATTCAGGCCACAGTTTCTTTAACCACCATCTGATTCAGGATCTAGATTCCCCTAACAACTATATATGATTCAAGACAAAGAGACTCTATTAACTACTTTTGCCAGATGTTACTGTGTGAATGCAGAGGGGGAGAGGCTATTTGGTGAGGGACCCGCCACAGACCAGGACAAGATCGACTGTCGTGAGTAACAGTCTCAGTATATTCAAAGATTTAATACAACATTTTAATGAAACATGAATTGTTTGTCAATACTAAATGATAAACATATTGTGATGTTGACAGATTAATGATTGCTGCTTCCTGTGTTAGCGCCAGGAAACAGACATCAATTTCCAACACCACCCTACCCCACAGGAAACAGCACAAATGCATGAAAGAAAAGAAAAAAGGATAACGTGCATTCTCATATGCATTCCTGCGTCAGCAAGATAGTGCCAGGAAACAGGCGAAGAATGCCCCATCCACTCATATAAACATATACATAAACACCCACATATGCACATACACATATCAACATATACACATAAACATGCATATACACACTCATATAAACACATGTACATATTCATACTTGCTTGCTTTCATTCATTCTTGTCACCATTTTATTTTTATTTCTTTTTATCATCCTCACACAAACACACTATGTACATATTCATATTTGCTTGCCTTCATCCATTCCCAGCGCTACCCTGCCCCACAGGGAACAGCATCAGAGTGCAAATAATGTTTAAACTTCAGAGTGCTCATCTTACTGGGAGGAAACGAAGAGCAAGGGACTGGAACTTCGACCCACTTCAGTGTTTTGATGGCATCTGCTTCTGCTATGATCATGCCACCAATTCTCTCACTTATGGGCCCTTTTCCTCTGCAATGTTAACAGACATAGCATGCTGTAAGCAATTCAGTGTTTTGTCAATCAATACTCAAATGATTATATTTTCAAAAATCTTTTAAGGTTTTTAATGAGATTGTATCACTATAGTTATTAAAGCCATGTTTATTTTCCTTCATCACTCATTTTCTGTGTCTATTCACCACTCTGCATTATGCTCTCGTTAATTTTTAACAGCCAAAGTGTTTTTGAGTGATCTACTGTAAGGCTTTTTGTCATTTTTCTAGATCTAGTGATAACAGTGGTAAGTAAATTACAGTCAGTACAGTCTGATTTTTTCCTGCTCCTTTTCAATCATTGGTAGTGTTATACCTTCAGTGAAGGTAACTCTTCCTTTGCAGTGTACCTTGATGCAAGCAGTGTCCTGTAGCACCCACACAATGAAACAGAGATCCTTTCAATACAGTACAATCCTACCTTAACATGTGCAGCACTCAATTCTATGCAGCAACACTAGACCCCTCCCATCTGATCACTTTATACCTTACCACCAATCTCAAGTGCACATAAAAAGCTTGCTCCTGCCTCACACTTCATAAACCTCTACTTACAGATCCCTCACCCCCAGCAAGTATAAAACTGACAAAACACAGACACACTGAAATCTTCCAACAACACTAACATCTGCCATCCCATCTCAGTCTGAAACCAGCCCACTAGACATATACCTATCAGAAGCTGGACTTTCCCATCACTACTCTGGATATCACCAGTCCCTATAACACTACAAACAGTGTATCAATATGTCCCAAGACCCTCCATACCCATGATATAACTACCACGTTAAAGACACCGAGGACTTACTACTCTGTTGCCTTGTATTCTCTGCACATAGGTGCATACACATCACAATGGTTTCCTGACTGGTTGATGTGGCAACCTTCCTGAGTGCAGCAGGAGCCCCCTAAGGATAGAAGGGACTCCTCTATGGTAGGTATTACCTGACTATGCTTGCTTGAAGTTACACCGTAAGTGAAAAGTAACCTTTGGTAGGTTGTAATGTTGAGATTCCAATCTCATCGAAGAACTTTTCACTCTAAATGAGTCTACATTTCCCTGTTACTGGAAGTAGTTCAGCCTTGGGCTGCTGGAACCTTTAGAAAGGTACTCAGTAAAACCAGGGCTCTTTCATAATGCTTTATGAACTGCATTTCCTGACTGGTGGATGTGGCAAGCTTCCCGAGGGCTGCAGGAGCCCAATAAGGATAGAAAGGACTATTATAAAGTAAGTGTTAGCAGATTGTACCAGCTTGAAGTTACACCATAAGTGAAAAATCACCTTTGGCAAGGTTGTATCATTGAGAGTACAGTCTCATCGAAGAACTTCATACTCCAAATGAGTCTACATTTCCCTGCTACTGGAAGTAGTGCAGCCTTGGGCTGCAGGGGTCCTCAGTGATACTAGGACTCTCATAAAAATTGTTCCTGGGGTAATTATATATAAATATATAAATACACATACTATATATATGGATGTGGAAGGGGAGCTGTGGTTTCGGTGCATTATTACATGACAGCTAGAGACTGAGTGTGAACAAATGTGGCCTTTGTTGTCTTTT
>JAUUDY010292207.1:0-11972 GCA_032361765.1 Panulirus inflatus
ATTCAATCTCTTCTGTTCCTTCCTTGCACAAAAGTCCTTTCCAAGCTCACTTACTCTCACCACTCTCTTCTCATATCATCCTTGATTTTGCAAACCTCTACAAATCTTCACCTTTGCCCCCACATGATAGTGATCAGATATCCCTTGAGCTGCCTCTCTTAGCACATTAATATCCAAAAGTCTCTCTTTTATATGCCTATCAATTAACACGTAATCCATGTATTTCACATATATTTACATATGCACACATACATATGCATATATATATATATATATATATATATATATATATATATATATATATACATGCATACATATACATACATACATGTCCCTGGGGATAGGGGAGAAAGAATGCTTCCTATGTTTTCCCTGCGTGTCGTAGAAGGCGACTAAAAGGGGAGTGAGCAGGGGGCTGGAAATCCTTCCCTCTCTTCTTTTTCATTTTCCAAAAGAGGAACAGAGAAGGGGGCCAAGTGAGGATATTCCCTCAAAGGCTAATGCGGGAAATGGCAAATAGTTTGAAAAAAACATATTTATACATACACATATACACATTCATACTTGCTTGCCTTCATCATTCCTGGGACCACCCCACCCCACAGGAAATAGCATTGCTACCCCTTGTGAGCGAGGTATTGCAAGGAAACAGATGAAGAAAGACATTATCTGCTCACATTCATGCACAAGCTGTCTTGTGTAATGTACAGAAACCACAGCTTCCTATCCACATCCAGGCACCACAGACCTTTCCATAGTTTACCTTGGATGTTTCACATGCCCTGGTTCAGTCCATTGATGGGTTGTTGACCCCAGTATACTACATTATTCCAATTTACTCTATTCCGTGCACACCCATCACCCTCCTGCATGTTTATGCCCCGATTGCTCAAAATCTTTTTCACTCTATCCTTACATATTCAGTTTGATCTCCCAGTTCTCCTTGATCCCTCCACTTCCGACATAATCTCTTTGTCAACTTTTCCTCTCTCATTCTCTCCATATCCTCTTTGTCAAGTTTTTCTCTTTCATTCTCTCCATATGTCCAAACCATTTCAACACAACCTCTTCTGCTCTCTCAACCACACTTTTTTTATTTCCAGGCATGTCTCTTACCATTTCATTGCTTACTCGATCAAACCACCTCATACATTTCATTTTTAACACATCCACCCTCCGTACAACCCTATCTATAGCCCATGTTTCGCAACCATATAGAATTGTTAGAACTACTATTCCCTCAAAAATACCCATTTTTTGCTCTCCGAGATAACGTACTCTCCTTCCACACATTTTTCATCGCTTCCAGAACTTTCGCCCCCTCCCCCACCATGTGACTCGCTTCCGCTTCCGTGGTTCCATTCGCTGCTAAGTCCACTCCCATATATCTAAACACTCAACTTCCTCCAATTTTTCTCCATTCAAACTTACATCCCAACTAAGTTGTCGCTCAACCCTACTGAACCTGATAACCTTGAGCTTTTTCACATGTACTCTCAATTTTTTCCTTTCACACACTTTTCCAAACTCAGTCACCAACTTATGCAGTTTCACATTCGAAGCAGCCACCAGAGCTGTATCATCTGCGAACAACATCTAACTCACTTCCCAGGCTCTTTCATTCCCTCTCCAAAACTCTTGCATTTTACCTCCCTAAACACCTCATCCATAAACAAATTAAACAACTATGGGAACATCACACACCCCTGCTGTAGACCGACATTCACTGGGAATCAATCACTCTCCTCTCTTCCTACTCGTACACATGCCTTACATCCTTGGTAAAAACTTTTCACTGCTTCTAGGAACTTACCTCCCACACCATATACTCTTAATACCTTCCACAAAGCGTCTCTATCAACCCTATCATATGCCTTCTCCAGATCCATGAATGCTAACTACAAATCCATCTGTTTTTCGAAGCATTTATCACATATATTCTTCAAAGCAAACACCTGATCTACACATCCTCTACCATTTCAGAAACCACACTGCTCTTCCCCAATCTGATGCTCTGTACATGCTTTTACCCTCTCAATCAATACCCTCTCCATCAATACCCTCCCATATAATTTCCCAGGAATACTTAACAAACTTATACCTCTGTAATTCGACCACTCACCTTTATTCCCTTTCCCTTTGTACAATGGCAATATGCATGCATTCTGCCAATCCTCAGGCACTTCACCATGATTCATACATACACTGAATATCCTTACCAACCAGTCAACAACATAGTCATCCCCTTTTTTAATATATTCCACTGCAATACCAACCAAACCCACTGCCGTGCCGGATTTCACTTTCCGCAAAGATTTCACCACCTCTTCTCTCTTCACCACAACACCATCCACTCTAGGTGCCCTGCTGCATTTCATCTTACACAAAAATTTCACCACCTCTTCTCTGCTCACCAAAACAATCTCCATGACTCTCACTTTGCATAACATCAAAATGCCATACATCTGCCACTCAATCACTGAGCATACTTAACAATTCTTCAAAATATTCACTCTATCACTACCTATTATCATTTCCCCTTTTATCCCCTTCAATGTTTCTATTTGTTTTCTTGTCTTTCATACATTATTTACCCCCCCCCAAAAAAAAAAATCAATCTCCCTAATGTTTACCGATACT
This sequence comes from Panulirus inflatus, assembly GCA_032361765.1. Classification (NCBI taxonomy): domain Eukaryota; kingdom Metazoa; phylum Arthropoda; class Malacostraca; order Decapoda; family Palinuridae; genus Panulirus; species Panulirus inflatus. The sequence continues at coordinate 2,641 of JAUUDY010292207.1, forward strand.
CGCTCACCCGATCTCTCACTTGACCTCATTTTCAACCCTTGCATCTTCCCCTTGACCTCCTGCAGATCTATATCATAAATCTCCCAATCATTTGCACTCCTTCCAAAAAAATACAGGCATGTTAAATGGGTACAGTGACACCACATTGTCCTGCCTCACAACCACATGTATACTAAAGTTATTAACTTGTCAGTTTAAACACCATTATTATACTTCATGAGATCCTTTATAAAATCCTAATTATAAGAAATACTTTCTGGTAAACTTTTGTAAACAACAAATACAACAAAAGATTTTTCTTACTTCTGCCTTACCTAATTTTCATCCTGTGGGTGATTACCTGGGGTTCTCAGGAAACAGGGATTGTTCTTTCTGACGTACTCTTCAGCAAGCACTTTATTCAAATAACTCATTATTTCATGTTTGTGCCTAACAGGAACTCTGATATGTACATATCCAGGATCAGTTTTTGGCTCAACCTTGATGCTGTTAGGCCTTTTCCTCTTTTGGCCCACTTTAGTCTCTGCAACTATTTTTCGAATCTGAATAAAAAAAAATTTAATTAGTGCCACTACATAAATGTAATTATCATCTTTAGATACCTACATTCCTTAATAATTCAGTGGTACCTGACCCATGATACAGAAAAGATATCTCTCAGGACACATAATTAAAGGAACATGAATACACAAAACCACAACACAACCTAAATGCCCTCTAATCACCGAATGACATCAAAATTTGTACTACAAAAGAATTCCTTGGCATCCTCTACAAACAATTCAACTGCACTTGATGGAGTGGAAGGTATTGTGGTAACTGTGTTACCGATTCTTTGGCTAGGATTTTCAACTTATGTATGGATCACGGTAAGGTGCCTGAGGATTGGCAGAATGCATATATAGTGCCACTGTAAGATGGCAAAAGGGGACAAACATTGTTTTCAAAATACAGGTGGGTGTGAGGCACATTAGGGGTACAGAGAATTAGTGTGATGTGCTATACAGGGGATGACCACCCCTATCCCCACCCAAGAAAGGGCTCCAACTCCTTTGCCTGAACCACTTCAACTGTCTCTCCCTATATGCAAAGATGCATAAGACATCTGTAAGGCACAAAAGTTAAAAGCAAAGACTCGACTATCAAGTAATGGGTAAATGTTTAAGATCTATTCTAATTATGGAAATAAAGAACAAGCCCATGCTCAAATACACTAGCATAAAACACAAATTAACAGAAACCTACCTTTGCTTGATTTTCATCATCGAGTGTCAACATGGCATTGTTAACTTGTGGATTTGCAACTTTTTCCTCATTTGTCATATCCCTCGAGGGACATCTGCAACATTTTGTATCCAAGACCTGCCGTCCAATTTCACTTCCCGCGCTGTGGAAATCATCATTAGTACTCATGAAACCTAATCCTTCATATTCCATAATCATGGAATCATATATAAAAATTCATAAATTACAATGAAATCATAAATTGACTAGTTATTTCGAAGATGAAAACTCAGACCACCAAAGCACTCGCCTGTTACGAAGAGTGAACACTAGGCAGAAAGGTCTTCTGTTGGGTCCACCAACACATGATGTTAGGCACATGAGCTTCAAGAGAAGGGTGGAGGCAACTTCTCCAGGTGGTGGAGGCTGTAAAGGCACTGTCACCACAAATCGCTCGTGTACTACATCATAGTCACAACCTTCTCCTTCTATCTGTACTATATGCTCTGCCACATGAGGATCAGAGGCTGTAATAGCTGCAATACAGTAAACAGGAGAGTATATTAGATGCAATTAACTGAAGTTGTTACATAAAAAAATCACAAGCACACACATTACCTTATAGTCAATGTGCATGCGAAAATGACGAGAAAGATGGGAGGTGGATAAGTGAGAAATGGTAGTAGGTGATGGGATGTGGAAGTTAAATTGCTTATGAAAAAGGGAGGAGTATGGGTATTATCTGCAGGGAAGAAGTACAACGGCTGTAGATGTACTACAAAATACAGTTGCTGATCATAAGGATGGTGCAGGGGCTGAAAAAGAGTACAAATGCGAGTTGGGGTGAAAAAGTATCGGCAAACTTCAGGGAGAATAACAATGTTTTTGGAAGGAGGGTAAAAGAATGTAAAAAAGAAGAGAACAATGGTAACATCAGTGAAGGGTGCAAACAGAGAAGTGGTAACTAACTACAATGAGGTGAAGCATAGATGGAGTGACTATTTGTAGGGTGAAGGTGAAGGTCACTCTGCGGCAGGGGTGTGTGATGTGCCAATAGTTGTTTAATTTGTTTATGTATGGGGTGGTATGGGATGTAAGTGCAAGAGTTTTGGAGAGAGGGGTGAGTATGAAGTATGTTGGGGATGAGAGGGCCGGGAAAGCGAGTCAGTTGTTGTTCGCCAATGATACAGCACTGGTGGCCTTTTGAGTGAGAAACTGCAGAAGTTGGGGACCGAATCTGGAAAAGTGTGAATGGAGAAAGTTGAGAGTAAATGTGATTATTAGGTTCAGTAAGGTTGAGGGGCAAGTTAGTCGAGATACAAGTTTGGATGTAGAAAAACTGGAGGAAGTGATGTGTTTTATATATATGGGAGTGAACTAAGCAGCAGAAGGAACCATGGAAGCAGAAGCAAGTCACAGGGTCAGGGAGGGGGTGAAGGTGCTGGGAGCGATGAAGAATGTGTGAAAGGAGAGAACATTATCTCTGAGAGCAAAAATGGGTATGTTCAAAGGAATAGTAGTTCCAACAATATATGATTTCAAGGAATGGGCTCTTGATATGGTTGTACGGAGTAGGGTGGATGTGTTGGAAATGAAATGTTAGAGGACAACATATGGTGTGAGGTGGTCTGATCGAGTGGGTAATGAAAGAGCAAGAGAGATGTGTGGAAATAAAAAGAGTGTGGTTGAGAAAGCAGAAGAGGGTGTGTTGTAATGGTTTGGACATACGGAAAGAATGAGAGAGGAGAGATTGACAAAGAGGACACATGTGTCAGAGGTGGAGGGAACAAATATCCCAAGACATTTCCAAAACATTCTTCCCACCAAACCCTGACTTTACTCCTAAAAATACTTCCAAACCAGTTTTCCCCCTTCCCTGAGCTTTGTATTACTTTCATTCCTTAACTGCATTACCTATCTCTCCTCACTTCTCATCTTTGTTATATAAACACACATTTAGACACCCCAACCTGAGCCTTGGATTAGGATGAGCATTCCATGCTTGGCTTCTTCTTCTGTTGTCTTTTAGAAGCTGAAATACAAGAAGGGGGAGTTTCCACCCACACATTTCTGCCCCTTCTACAACACAAATGGAATACTGAAGTAAAATTCTTTCTCCCTACCCCAGAGGTAATCTGAATGATAGTTTTGTTTATAGTTTACATCTAATGACTCACCTTGCTGGCTCTTGCAGTTGTAACAGCGGGTGACTGGATCTATGCGGAATCGGCTATCCTTGAAAACTGGAGTAATTGTGAGGGTAGCATCAATCCACTCACTCAACACAATCTTTACTGGAACAGCGACATTAGGGCACAAGTACAACTTGTCCTGCTGCTGGCTATAGCACCACTTATTGCGGTCCTTGTTATCAGTGGAGAGAGATACGGAAAATGAGTAACGGCCAGGCCATGGCTGGAGGGAGGGCACTGTGCGCGATGGTGTTGTGTCTGGTTGATATGATTTGCTACCCTCATGCAGTGAAGTAGGCTCCTCCTTCTTGACAATCTGACCATGACTAGGCGTAGCTGCTACTTCGTCGCTTAGGCTGATTGCCGTCCAATCTGCGCTTCCTAAATGTTGCTGCGGTTGCTGTTGAGGTGGTTGCTGTTCCCCTTGAGGAGGTGGTTTTTCTGCCTGCTGCTCCGCAGAGATGGTCATGGGATACACCAAACCACCAGCTCTATCTGGGACCAGCACAATATGGTTAGAGATGGGGTGTGGGTAAGCCAACTGCTGCATACAGTCCTGCTGCTGCAAGTAGTGTTGTGGTTGCAGAGGATCATCTGAGACGATGGACTGGTCGACTTGCAGAGAGTTCTCCTGTGCCTCAACAAGCGTCGCGAAGTTGACCGAGCCAGTGCGTTGGAGGAGAGAGTCCTCCCTCAGCAGGTTGTAGATGTCGTCGCCAAACAGCGGCTCAGAGTCCTGACGCTGCATGTTGTCCTGTGGGCATGAAAAGTTATAATAACAGACCTTAATAGCAAAACAATATGATATTTTCACGTAAAACAAAGGTAATGTCCCCAACGACCATTTACGATTTTTCAATCTACCTTGAAGCAAAAGGGACCAACTACCTTCCCTTGCACCGGGCGTAAACTCCATCAAAACTTCAAGTGCATCCCATCCAAACCCCTCTAATCTTGGTCCTGCGCTACGCAAACACAAGAAAACCTAATATACTTTAATCTGTTGCCCATCTGCTAATCAAGAGCCTCTAACAGGCCGTCACAGAATTTAAAAAATCATAAGGTTTCTAATACGTTAAAATCACATTCCATCACACTTTCATCATTAAGTATCAGGCAGCGAAAGAGGGAGCTGGTGCCTTCAACCCTACCACTTTTCTTTTTTCAGAGAAAGAATTCAAGAGCTGTAAATGGCAGTCATCCTCTTTCACGGAAAAATATTTGCAGGTCACCAAAAACAAGTAAGCAATTCAAAGGTTTCATGAAATACTACCATTGTGTTCTATTACCGCTGAAAATTCTTCACCACAATGCTGAGAAATATCGCCTTACCCCTTTCCAAAATTACCTATGTTCCTGCTTAACAAAATCATGCAATTCAATTTTGAAGGTTATTTCTTACACCAACAAACAGTACGTACTAGTTTCTCTTCCAGACGCCAAAGTAAATGGTAATCTAAATTAGTAAATCCTCTTTTTTTTCGGAAAATATACAGAAAAAAAGGGGTGACACTTCCTTCCATCAACATCCCGAGACAGGAATGTTGGTTCCGCAGACTTACCGTACTCTTCCAAATACCATATCCACCAATTCATGACGTCAACATGACTCTAATCATCCACTAAAGATAAATTACACTATTTTGTTTTATTTCTTTCATTAAGACTATAGTCTCCTTTTGCAAAACATACTTAAAAAAAAAATACACGGTTATGCCATGACATGACGCAAGAATGCAAGGCCTCGCTACATCCCTATCTACCATACTAAAATGAAAACTGACGTGACACACTGCATTTCAACAATCAATTGACGTGACACGCTATACACCAACAATAACATGCACAAAACACTGCCTTGACACAATATACAGACAATCACATGCACAGTTAACTAAGGCCTCCCAAAAGGAAAGCAACTTACAAAGATATAAAAAGCTCATCATCACTATATATCCAATCAGCGAACTTTTATCAACTCTTATGTGCTTACTGCTTGGTCTGGACAGGCAGCAGTATTTCCTATTTTGAAATATAATTTCCCAAGTTGCCACTAACTTCTTGTGGAATGTAGACAACACAATCCGTTTTCGGAGATGGCAAGGTCACAGTGCTGTACTGCCAAGGAAATATATATTCATTCACGTGATAACAGTGGACAATCGAATATCCATGGGTAAAATGCATTCGCACAATCACTTTTTTCATTTATCGGGTCCCATCCACAATCATATATAGATGGGCAACAGTTGGAAAAATGACATATCTGGAGTACATACTCCATCTTAAATATGTGGGAACAATTCTTGTTTAGTCTTCACGCATGTCCTTCAAATCAACACTTCAAGATTTCGTAAAATCCATTAAATAAGGCACAAAACTAAATCAATTGGTTGAACTCATGTGACACTGCTGGCTTTTCAAGTCATGCGTAAATCTTCACACTCTTCACCGCACTCTCGTTACATATAGTTGTAATCTGTTGCCCAGCATCATTCCTTAGGTTAAGCGAAACCGTGCCCTTCGGACGACAACAAGCACCAAAGGCGTTTTACATACCAAAGTAACTTTATATACTGTCGTGAGGAAACCTAAACCCAAAACAAATCACGAACGTACTTGGTAATAATTCATTATTCCACGAAGCCTGTAACGTACTACCAACACACTCAATGTGGAGGCAAACAGGAGCCACGAGCACGAAGTTCTTTCCCATTCCAAAGCCACACTACAACTGAGGAGACACACGTTGAGCGGCAACTTGCCCGGCCTTCGCCGGCGAGCCCCGCGTAGCCCCTCCCTCGACCCCAGCTTCCCTCCCCCCACCTTCCCCACCACCATTCCATGAGGAGCAGGAAGGATGCCATCTCTCATAGCTATTGTGGAGCCTCAGCCGACCTATGGTTGTAGTTGTGGAGCCCTTGTGCTTCAGGTGATCTTCTATCATCCTTTCAGAATCTTGAGGAGAACGAAAACTGTGGAATACTTAAGAAGGATGGAATGAAGAGTCAGTCCTACAGATGGGAACGTGACCTTCTGCCTCCTTACCAAATTTTTATCCTTACGGAGAGTAACTTACAACCTGAGGGCCTCACCATCCTTCGCCAATGACAGAACGAGGAAATATGACGAGATACTGAAATAAATCCGTAGGAGGACGCTAGCCAGACCTCCGTGTAGACGAGTCCTAATGAAAACAAATGTATTGTCCTATCACCATGGACAGTACTGACATCTCACAGTATCTAGTTCGCTATTCCTAAGACCTTACCGTCATTCTGGCGTAGCCTTCAATGACTTCGTGAATGAAATTCTACCAGGAGCACTACGGAGGCTCCTCTGGCAAAAAGAATTACGCCCAACTTAATCTTTACAGTCAGCGCTTGGGTCGACAACATGGCATGTGGCTCACCAAGACTCATTCCTTCGTTAACCCACACACATATCAGCTGGGACAAACCCACAGTCGAGAGAGAGAGAGAGAGAGGCTTCAGTCATACTGGAACAGGCTACAGCCTATATTAGTCCCACCTCCAAGCTGTCAGTAATCCCCGGAGGGATTTCCCACTTTCTGTCGCAGACTCACTACTCCTCAGCACTCGTTTTGACCCACACACATCCTTGTAGTCCCTTATCTACCCTGAATGCCACTGCATGTAGCGCGGAATATCCAGCCGGCCATGCCCTGTGTGTTATAAGGGTTCTGCCAGGCCCTGCGCCAGACACAGGGAGGTTAACAACATCCTTTCAAGAAATTTTGCTTCCGTCAACAACCCAGATGGAAAACAACACCAGTTCCCGAGGTCTGATGGAAGCGGCAAGCGCTTGGAAGAGGTGGCAGCCAACGGGTCTGGGGATGCTCACGCTCTTCAGCCTTGTATGAACACACACACACACACACAGACACACACACAGACACACACACATTCCTATGAGTCCACGGGAAAAATGAAACACGATAAGTTCCCAAGTGCACTTTCGCGTAATAATCACATCATCAGGGAAGACACAAGAGAGAAATATAGCAGTCAGTTGATATACATCGAAGAGACGAAGCTAGGACGCCATTTGGTAAACATGTGATTGTCCAAAACATGTTTTCGGTGGAGCAGCTGGGTGAGGCTGGGTAATACCAGTAGGCGGACGTGCATGTAGTGCTGCGCTCTTATGTAGCTGGAGTAGATCTGTCTTGGCCAGAGTTCTGGTTGTTGAGTTTCGATTACTGTGCTTTGACGATTAGCGCTTCGCTGATATGCAGCTTGGAAAAGCTGAAGAGAAACTTTCAAAGCAGCAGAGGAACATACGTAGCAATTGCGTGGTAGACGGTCTATCAGTGAAACGAAATAAAGATAGTGAAACTGGGAAATTAAAAAGTGCTTTTTGTCTAACAGAGGAATTAATAACATATCTAGAGAATCTAATCACAAACATGATGACATAAGTTATGTAAATTTGCGTAGAGAAAATAAGAGACTTATTCGATAAAATAACGTCAGTATAAAGCGTATAGAGCTGAAAATATCAAAAGAAACCCTAAGGAGTTTCACAGTTTTGTTAGGAGCAAGAGAATCAATAGGTCCATCAATTACTTATTTCAAGACAACGAAGCCATGGCAAAAATATTGAATGACTTTTTGCATCAGCATTACAGATGGAAAACACTACACGTGTTGAATCTTGTTTCTTTAATAAGAGAGAAGAATGTTCAACTCACTGATATGGAATCCGACGACAGACTTTCAGCATTAAACATAATGAAAATAGATAAAACAGTCGGACCTGATGATTTTTATCCGAGAGAAATTGAAGAGGCGAAAAATGAAGTAGTTAAACCCTTCATTGCCCTTTACAATAAGTCTTTTGCTACAGGAAAAGTTCCAGATGAATGGAAGTTTTTCCCAATGCTCACATGTCCCGCCACAACCACTTCTTCCCCGATCATCACGTCCACACGTAAACTACAGGCATAAGTTGGCCACACTCCCCCTCCCCCCACAATCACCAGTTCCGCACGAATTTCATAACATTACGAACACCTGAACAAAATCTTCCACATAAGCACTAGGTCAAGAGTACATCATCCATTACTGTATGATATAAAGCAGACAATACTGTATGCTATGTTATTCCTCTAAATCTGTCACACTTCTGCTTTACTTTTCCGTCGTTGCCTCCAGCAAGTGTCACGCAGCGAGGAACATTTCACAAAACCATCTAAGATCAAGTTGGTTGTTGGCTGTTTAGGTCCTTCGACTCCCATGGTCACACTCAGGTCGTGAAGACCTGAAAACCTTCTTCATGTGTTCAAGAAGATTCTAAGACTATACATTCTCATGAGTGTATAGCAGCCGGAGCAACGCTTGTTGCTTACGTAATATATGCCCAAAGATGTGGCAGTAGGCGGAGTATGACTGAGAAAGCTGAATAGGATTTGCTTTAATAGTTTGGACATATGGAAATACGACATATGATTATGTGTATCTGAAGTGGAGAGAGGAAGGAGGAGGGGAAACCAAGAAGGAGATGGGTCTGCACATGCAGGAGGGTGAGAGGTGTTCATGATATGGAGAAAATTGTAGCGTTGTGGTATACAGGGGGCGGCGAGATGTCACTGGGCTGAGGCAGGTCGTACGAAGTAGTGTGAGGAAACTATGGAATGGTCTTTCAGGCTTGGCTTTGGATAGGGGCTTTGGTTTCCGTGAATCATACAAAACAGTTAGAAACTACATGTGAGCAATGAGGTAGTTTTTTCGTCTCTTCGTAGCAACAACTCGTTCACGAGAAGCAGACACATGTATGGCATGATCATGGACGGGCGAGGGTAATGTTACGCGCCTCATCCAGTTTAGTGACGGGATCAAAAAATATTTAAACTTTTCGTTTTTTTTCACAGTATTACAACTGTATTAGCAAGGG